>JACVBY030000613.1:499243-642874 GCA_017589505.3 Metroxylon sagu
CCTAACCCACTCTCCCTTCCCCTTCTTTTCTGATCATCATTATCAAATGGCTGATAGATCCTATGGCTGAAGTTAAATGATGATGAGGTGCCCTGCCATTTTTGGCAGCCCCAGTCATCATAATCAAGCTGGCTGGTAGATCCATGGGCTGAGATTAAAGGATGAAGAGGTGTGCTTTGTAGTGCTTGGACTTTTGCAAGGCCCAGAAAAGGCATGCATTTTTAGTAGCAAGAGCAAATGGACCTTGCGTGGGGCTGGGCAAGGGACAGGTTGGAGCTTGTCCTCGTGCATGCTCTTTTCACTGGAGTAGCAGCTTGTTCTAATGTTGCTCTCATGGAATCATAGTGTAAATAGCCTATAGATAAAGAAACTCGGCCATAGGGCCTGGCAGGTAGAAACTGTGCTGATGTTGTTCTTATGGAATCCAAGCATGCTAATGTTGTTCTTATGGAATCCAAGTGTAGATAGCCTGTGGATAAAGAAACTTGGTCAAAGTTCAGAAAAGGTAACCGAAAAGGGGTTGGTTTGAGAATGGAAGGGCAATATGAAAAAAAAGCAGGACTCAGTGATCTAATATGGTAGGTTGAACTTAATAGAGTAACTCGTTATGATGAGGAAGAGAAAAATGAGAAATGTGGTTCAAATCAAATGTCTAAAAGGGCAGGTAATATTATTTTTATGAGAAGATGGTAGTTTTGTGAAAGATAGATAATTTCTGGAATATGTCAAATAATGATCCTTGATAAATATGGTTACTAGGAGAAACTAGAATGCAAATAAATGCACAACTCAATTTGAGTACTGCCATGGAAAGAACATTGAATAGGACAAGGATTTAATTGTCAATTTCTTTTGTATGCTGCTATATGATACTTAACATGATTGCCATGAGAATTCGTCTGTATTGACATGCATCCAAATAGTACACGTGCATGTGCCATCATATTTATCAAATGTGTTCGCTGCAATGCATATCCTGATGCTTAATTCTGCTATATTCATATTCATTTTACCGCACCTTTTCTTAGACTGTCCTAATTGTGGTTTGTTTGGATCAACAGGAGCTGTTTGTCACTACGGCAACATCCATCTTGCTCTACATCATGGCATCATATTACCGTTGATGACCATTGGCAGGTGTTCTGAAGGCTGTTAAAAGCGAGATAGCATGTTTGTCAAAATTTGACGCTGTTCTCGGTCAAGTCTGTTCTTATGTATAGGAAAAGGCACCTTCCCTAGGTGGCTGCCTGTTGTGGGAACAGGAGCGCACTCTTACACGCTGCAGTTGATATCTTGTCAATAAAGTGATCATAAGACTTCTTGTACCAATCATTCAAGCTGCCTACGAAGCTGGTCTTGAAAATTACCTTCCTAGAGCCTTCATATTTGGGAAGAGTAGGAAGCCAATCCGTACTAGCCAGAAAGCAGCGGAAGTTGGTTATCGAATCTGTCATCATACGAACCTTCTAGATATCAAAACTGTCCTGAAATATTTTAAGCTTCTTGTCCTACGTGTGGCCCTCGAGTTGTAAAATTGTGCTCTATACCTTTGTGACTAGGGGCAGTGGATGGATGTATATCGGTCCTGACGCGAAGAAGGGAATGCGATGTCGATGAAGCTCGTCAGAAATGAGTCTGTTTTCTCCAAGTTTTATGGTCTGCCACACCATTTTAAATCTGAGGTAAAAGAAATTTAAAGCAGGTGAACAAAATTGAGAAACTTGAAAAACTTGTTGCAGCATTAGAGCAGTGAACTCATCCTTGATGAGAAGCAGTTAACCTGAGACCACATAACAGCGAACGAACGCCGGACTGACACAAGGAAAACTGATTTCGTAACGCACAAAGATAACTTTTATGACAGTGATTGTCGTGTATCTACCGGGCTGTGTTGCATGTATGATGCATGCTTTCGTTGCATGTAGTCTGCTGAACACGTATCGTATGCCATGCAAGAGCCCATTTCCATTAAGGCGAGCGCGTGCGTCCCTTGCTCTTCGATGCGTCGAAGCGCGGCTTCGCAGGGAAACACCGTGCAGACGACAAGCACCTGCGTGCGTGCGTGCGTGCGTGCGTCCCTTACCCTTCGATGCGTCGAATCGCGGCATCGCAGGGAAACACCGTGCAGGCGGCAAGCACCTTCTTGGAACCTTTTGCTGCTTCCCGTCTTTCTTGTTGGGGGAAATTGAGGTGAAAGAGACGATGATGGAGCGAGCTCGATCGGAATTCCGATTCGTCGTTCCTGAAGTCTTGGATTTGATATCGTCATTAGAGAATTGATGATAGGCCTTGGCATAGGAGAGGCGCATCATCATCATCATCGTCGTCGTCCTTAAGGTTGCTGGACTCTCTCTGTCTCGTTTCCTGACGCTTTTCTTGTGGGAATCTTGATTGTGATCTCGAGCAGGTCTCTCTCTGTGAACATTTTGTAACGTTTGTTTTCTTTGGCGTAAATTTGTGTCTTTCGCTGTCCTTGATTTGGCGATCAAGCACGTTATGGCACTCATGATGATTATTAAAAGTTGCCTGACAATGATGGTGTAAATCAGTAATTCAAATCTCCGATGGGCAATGCCTGACACATCTTGTCTAGAGACGAGATTCCAAAATTAATCTTTTACTATCCCATCCATCAGATTTAACGTCTTGAACTCTTCACCCATTGTACCATTCAAGCTTGTAGAATACTTAACATATCATATAATTGAAGTCATAAATTTACCATAGAAGCATCTTATCTAATTTATGTTAGTTGTCCATGCTAACATTTTGGATGAATTGCATACATGCTTAAGGCTTTGTTATTTGCATGCAGCACTCACCTTTTTGTATGCCTCAGAAACTAGAAGAATTTTTGTCAAAATGGCAAACATCAGATATCATCAAATATTAAGTTGGTTTTGCACAATAGCTTGCTAATGTGGCAATAATGGGATGGGGGCAGAGTTGGCAAACAAGTCCATAGTTGAAGTATTAATAGCTGTGGTGTCTTTTAGGTGTTCAATTGAAGTTATTTTATCCAATATAACCATGTGCAGAGACGTTTATGGATGGTTTCATCAGATGCCTTTAAATGAAGGAAACATGGTGGAAGAATGTATAGTGTAGGTATCCTGCATTTTATTTTCTCAAGTTATCTGCTATACTCGTTTCTGATGATATTCTTTGGATACCAAGACTAATTATTTTTCATACTGACAAATTCGTGTTCTAGAATATTAAGATACTTTTTATGTATTAATATATATATATATATATATACACATACACACACTTTTAACTTTAATAATTTTTGAGGTTATATATTTTGATAATGTGATTTTATAATCATCCGAAAATTGAGAAACATAATTGGATACAGATCTTATGCTTATCATTATCTGAAGTATCTTTTATTTTTATTTTTTATTTCAAAGCACTCATAATCATGTTTATTACACCCTAGGAGTTGGTCACGAAATGCTTTATTATAATTTTTATTGGAAATCAGCCTTTAATCCCACTCATTCAAACTCCACTCAAATGCCTTTCAAATTCTTTATACTACTCTATCATACTCTTGGCTTTCCTTTATTTACAGCACCATTCACATATAGTTAGAAGCATCATAAAAAGAGTCTTATCCTTACTGTTCATTGAAGACAATTAAAGGAGCATGTATCGAGGTAGTTTTATCTAAAAAAATTCAGTAAAAATGTAACCCGCATGGAGACAAATAAGGATGATATCAATTAGATAAACATCTGCACCTGGTCGTATACTGAATGTGTTCGACAATTGAGTCCAAATCGGTACTTAATGCTAAATAGAGCTAATCAAATATCGGAAGCGAGGTTCAAATCAAAGCTATACTTTAGTATTTTAGGTACAATGTCCATAACGTTGCTAAGCCTAGCCCAACCTAACCAAACCAATTGTGCCTAAATTTTTTGACTCGAGCCCTCATCCAATTTGAATGGACCAATCCCAAGCCTATCATTAGCTCCAAATTTCTTTTTTTAATATCTTGTGGTCCTTCATTTCCAAATAAATCCATTATTATACTAAATAAATGAAGTTAACGTATATGATTGTGGGTCAGGGGGATTTTGTATTTTTTATTTTTTTAGACCCAGTCTATTTTCTTGATTGGGTTTAATTTTTTTTTTGTCCTTAAGCCTCATCTCGTGGGTCTATTTTGCGCATTCAGAAGTGGCATGTAAAATTTCGAGCCAAACCTGGACGAGCCTGGGTAGCCTCGTGATCAGCCCTAGAAGTAAGCCATGAACTTAGAGTCTGAGCGTTCAAAAATATAAAAAATAGAATACCACATAACATATAGCTTATTTCAGTTGTTTGATAAGACATATAGCAAGTAACAAGACTACAGTTTATTTCCATATTACAAGGATAGCTCCGTTAACCAAAGAAGGTTAAAGAAAAGAAAAGGTTGAGTACTAAAGCATACATACATATGTCAAGTATGTATTGGCTTATGAATGAAGTAAAAGAACAGTTTCTGCCAACTTTTGACTGCCATGAATCGCATCACTTCTCTTTAAAATTTTTCTATCTTTACGATAATGTTTTGTCTATGATCATATATTTCTTTTGGCAAAACTGAAGTATAGGAAAACTGGCTGCTATAAATTAAAGCACATTGTTGTAACATAAACACCATTAGGAATGTTCATGATTTTATCATAGGACTGAAGCTAAAATGCAAAAGGGATTGTACGAGTTAAAGAATCAATTTTATGCACGGTTTTTGAAATTCAGAAATTCAAAATTTCTTGTCGGAATGATTTGTTGAGTGACTGGTTATTATGTAGAAATGGGAATACATGCTCTTTTTTATGCCTTTAGACTTGAAAGCACTCATGCAGATGGAACCATTCTAAACTGCTCTAAGACTGGCCAGTAGAGGCTGGTTCATTTCCTGGTACAGCCCAATTCCATCATATCAATCTCTATGTATGCTGGCTGCTGATCTCCACATGCCTCATAAAACAGCCCTTCAGCTTACTAATGTGCCCTCTTTCCCTTGCTTTAACATGATTTAAAACTCAACTGTAAATTTGAGTTCCAAGCATATATTTTGAATTCTCTCATTTCTGAAATCATGTGGACATCGAAAATACTTTGGGGATTATATTTGAGGTCTTACCCTGTTTCTGGCCTTTTCTGCAGCTACTTCTGGTAATCTTGATGTAGGCCAAATAGGAAATGAAGCATTTTAGCCAGAATAAATGCAGAAAAGTATATGAAGTAGGAAGTCTGGATCATGGTAAGTTTGGTAGGGTCAAACTCTTACTGCTCTTTCTAATAGGCTCTCGGTACTAAAAGCATAAAATGAGTTAGTTTATGTCAGAGATTTGGATCTAATTAGCCTTCATCAAGAGTCAACTCTGGACTCATTATGGTTCAAAGTAGCCTCCGAGAAATGTTAAAGAATTAGAATTCAAATCTGGTTCTATATCTGATTTATTTTCAAATTCTGATACCCATTGAGTAAACATCTCTCATGACAGTGTATGAGCTTCATGTCAGGATTTATTCAGAAGCTATATTTTTTTTATCTTGAGAGTTGAGACTAAAACCTTTGTCTAGATTACTTTGACTCAACAGTTTCATATATCCCTAGGAAATGCTATTTTATTGGACTGTTGATTCTCTCTTTATTTTAAACAAATGAAGAAACACTGAACGAACTGAGGGTTCATCATATTCTTCATGCTTGAGAAGAATTGGTTTCTGCTAGTATGTCATTTAATCTGCTTCTTTTACTATGAAGCTGAAGGACATGGCAGACAAACTGCCTCCTGACGTTGAACAGAACTTAAAAACCTTACAAATTCAAGCAGAATCATTGTTGAAAAGTAACAGAAGCTGTGCATCACAATTTTCTCCATCCTTAGCAACAGATTCTCCGGAACATATTTGATCTCACCTAACCAGTGAAGGAGTTGATGGCCATGACCAAAGGATGGACAATAATGTGGATGAGTCAGAATTATTGCAAAATTCTACTGAAGACAATGCTCCCCATAGATTAGTGAACAAAATCAATGTTAAAAATGTAACAGAATTCAAAGGTCAGGGGGACAGATACACCATCTCACCTCTCTTTTGGTGAACATAAATTCTTTTTTGCTGTCATTTATTCAAATATTCTCTATTTTCACATGTAGTTGTCTTTATCCAGCATATGAAAATTTAAAATTTGCTTATAAATATTCAGAATGTAGTGGCAATATATATGGATAACTATTTACATGCATTAGGTAAGCATACAAAAAAAAAGAAGTCTGTTCTTTGAGCTTTTTTCTATAACAGAAGTTAATTTTTTTGCTGTCTTGAGCAGCAAACGAAGATTTGCTGAGCAGCAGGCTGAAGGGTGGTGGAAGGAAAAATGAAGAAAGGGTGTTAAAAAAATTATAATTATCCAGCTCATACTTCTTTTGAACAGTCCACGAGTGCACCACCAGCTGTGGTGGAACAGGTCGCATCAACTGAGGTCAAGCGTCACTGTGATCTTTAAACTGCAATACGATGGATAAGGAGAGCTGCCCACCCCAATTTCTAGAAGGGAAGGATACCATCTTCAAATGATATCGTACTATAAATATTGATGGAAGAAAGACTTTCTTTTCAAATGGTGAAGTTGATGTTTTCTTTTTCTTTTTCTTTTTTTTTTCACAGGCTGTGGTAATTTGCAGTATAGGTGGTCAATGAAATGAAGTATAATACCCAGAAAAAGAGCTTGCAGTATAATTGCCATTTTTCTGATCTTTATTCTATTGTATTTTCTTCTTCTTCCTCCTCCTTTTTTTTTTTTTTTTTTATTTTATATATATATATATATTGTTATTGTCCTCTTCTCCATGTACATAGAATGCAGATCGCTTGTGCTTGTAACCTGAAGAGGGCCTTGATTTTTTTTTTTTTGGTCAGGAAAAAAAAAAAAAAAAGTAAGAAACTTCCTCATTAATTTATTGATTAAGAAAGTAATTTATTAAAGAGGAGTGAATAAAGGAAGAAGGGAATGGAGAAAGAAAAATGAATAAAAGAAGGCGAGAGTTGAACATCAAATATAGCCATGATTCAAAAAGAAACGATCTTTTAGCTAAGTTTTGAAAGTCCTATCAAAGATAAGGGATAGAGAGCAGAGAAGGGTACGATGACTCTATGAAGCAGACTTAGAAGAGTAGAGATAAGTTTATAATTTGAATATATTAACTGCCTTGAGGAGAGAAGGGGCGCTGAAGGATCTCTTCTAGTGAAAAATTCTTAAATTTTTTTTGGTCTATATTTGATAGCAGGCAACACTTACTAATTAATCCTTAACTCTTTTGATGATAGCTTAATTTTTTTTTTACTTTAATTTTACTATAAATCTTTAAAATTTATTGAACATCTTTCGAAGTTCAAATAGTCCAAAATAGGTTGCCAAATATTCTTAGTAAAAGAATATTTGAGAAGCAAATAGCTTATGATCTCCAAGAAAAATTCGCATGAAAAATATCTATTATTTACCGATTAACCCTTCTTAGTCAAAACTTATTTGTTGTGCAATTGATTTTTTAAAGTTAACTATAGCAACATTATGCTTCAATAGAATTGTTGCTCTTCAGATTACTTTATAAAATGATCAAATCAAATATTTAGAATTTTAAATTTATAAAATGAATTCATAAAGAACATATCTTTTTTGTAAGTTTTATTATTATTATTATTTTTGATTTCCTTCTGCAAGTAGTTTGTTGTTTTGAAAGAGTTATACAAGTTCAAACAACTAAACCAGAAAAGAGAAGTGTCGTCTACACGTGAGAACGCCTGCGTACTTGCATGCATCTTGTGATTTAGATTTAGGATTAACAAAAATTAGGAGGAAATGAAAAATTCTACCAATAGATTGAGAGATAAATCTCTCTCTCTCTCTCTCTTTCTCTCTGTAACGTCTACCAGATCTCTCTCTTTCTCTCTCTTTATGGACCTTTCAAATAATTATTATTATAAGGACCTTTCAAATAAAATCTTATTTGATTTTAATGGATCGGCTCACCTAATCCCTTAGCCCAACTCCCTCATTAATTCAGCGCGGGGAGTCTCAACTCCCTAATTAATTCAACGCGGTGAGACAATATAGCACGCCAGGAACGCGTTTCTTTCTACGCTGATTGATGGAAGTCGCCAGCTACCGTGCCAAGATCAATCAATAAATAATAATTTATTGAATTATGTCAGCAAGAAAAGTCATAAATTCGATCCCTTGCACCGTTTGATGTCAATTCAGAGGGATAAATTCTCCGCTTTTTCCTCCCATTTTCCTCCATTGTCCAACCATGTAATCCATCCGTTTGGTTTCGACGAAAGTTCGAAGGATCCGTCGAACTTTATCAGAATTTTCGGGTACTGATTCCTTCCGAATCAATCTTTCTGAATTTTTGCGGAAGAACGTTCCAATTTTTAGACCACTCCTCTTTCTCGGAAGCAGAGAGGAAAGATCGAGTCTTTCCAACCGTGGAGGAATTTTGGGCTTCTGAATCCTTACATAAACCTTAGTGGACGGTCCAAGATACGGAATCTGAATTTTGGGGCGACCTCTTCTGGGGGTCTGTTTTGTTTTTGGGCGTAAGTAGGGTTTCGAAGGGAAAGTATTGATGGGGGCACATCAATCCAAGGACGAGCTGCTCTACCAGCAGGTCAGTTATGGCAACATTGAAGCGATTAGGGCTCTTCGCTCCCAAGGTGCTGGATTGGAGGTAAGCATCTTCGTGTCTTCTGTACTTGGATTCTTTAATATTTTTGGAATTATGGGTTGATTTGGTGTTAAAATTGGATGGATGGATTTGTTTTTTTGGCAGTGGATGGACAAAGAAGGGAAGAACCCGTTGATCCTTGCGTGCACGAGGCATGATCTCTTGCCTGTTGCAAAAGCTCTGATCGAGATGGGTGCCAATGTGAATGCTTATCGGCCTGGTAAGAATCTTATTCTCGTGCCCAGTTTATGATTCTATCGCCATGTGTGGATTGACTACTTGAAGAAGTTGCGTTATTCAAACATCTGTGACAAGGTTTGCATGGATACAAGATGTCGAACATGTTGGTTAGATTCTTGCAACTTTTGGAAAACTCATTGATGGTTATTTAGAGATGGAACCTGTGTTGCATTAGTTCGACTTTGCAACTGCAAAATGGAAAGTAATTCGCATTCTGTGGTCATACATAGTGATTGTAGAACAAGGAATGGAATTATTTTTTCTAGCAAGTGTGCTTGGTATCTAGCGTGTCCACATGACTATTCTATGCTTGAGGATAAGGATATATATATATATATATATATAAACATTTGAGTTGCTTAACTATTTTAGCCCATACAAGTAGATGATTTGCAAACTAGATTGGGCTATGGTGTTCAGGTTGTCATTTGGTTGTTGGGATAAAGTTTAATGTTTGGTGAGTTCTAGGATTTCATTAGGGAGTAACATAAGTCAAAGAAAAATAGGGTTTAATATGTAAAGTGTTCTAGATGAGTCTAAGGTGCTTGGCTGGACAGTGTTCAAGTTCGAGTGAGAAAGCCTTGTCCTGATGTGTGAAGTGACTGTTATATATGCATATTTATCTCTTTGTCTCTTTGTCTCCTATTTTCTCCATGCATAATTAAATTGCAGGTTCAACAACTGGTATCATATTCTAGGGGCCAGCCAGCACAACGATGATGATAGATTGAGCGAGCAGTGCCTGATAAATTGAGTGAAATCAAATGTGTAAATTGAATATCAAAAGGCAGATCAATGTGATGGATTGGATGATCAGAGAGCAAGTGCTGAAGTTCAATTGAAAAAAGCTTGCACATTGGAGCATCAAGATGTGAAGCTTGTTTGGATCTGGGAAGCCAATGGATATGCAAAGAATGGCTATGCTGAGATGCTTGATGAGATGGGAGTACCAAATGCTCTCTCTGGCATAGGAGGCACTGTAATAAAACTGAAAGGAAAAAGTAGCCTAGTTTTAAGTCTAGGAAGTGCTGGATGAAATCATCTGCAAGATCTTAAGGATGCAAACAGCAAAAAGAGCCTGAAAATAGCTGGTGAAGATGAATGATGAAATCCAGGGAGGAAAAACAAAAGGCCAGTTTGGCTTATGAAAATGGCGGCCACCGCAGTTGTTCTTGTGAATCATGTCATAATTATGAGAAAATGCATTTTATCCTTATATTTTTCTTGTTGATGATGAATTTGATTAGGTAAATAATGCATGCATTAAGACTGGGAGTGGGTGATATAGGCAATGCGGAACAGCTAGACTGATATGACCGAGGTCCCTATTGTTGAAGGGTGTGTTGTGATTGAAAAATCTCTTCAAATCAAGATGCACATATCCAACATGGTTTCGACATGAAAGACATGAAGATTTAGTGTACACGATCATGATGAGCAGGGGAACAAGACACTGGATCAAGCCAAAATTTTGTTTACACAGCATTCATGTTATATTGAATGTGTACAGCTTATTGAAGAAGTTCTGAAATATTGGAAACATGGAAGGCACAGATTCTTTCATGAGACAATCACTGGTACAGTATTATGTGTTGAAAATAGCACTATCAGTATTACTGTATGATGCACCAATGGAACTGGTCATTTGATTTAAAGAATCTTGTTGGAGTGTAGTCTGGATTGCCTCAGGTGTTTCGGTTAGAGATTAGTTGTCATGTTAAAGTTTAATGTCATGAATTTTTGGACTTTGTTTAGCACTACAAGAGTTAAGAAACATAGGGCATGAAGCATGTGAAGTGTTCCAGATGAATTCAGAAAAATGCGCAGCTGGATGTTGTTTGAGTGGAAAGCCCTTGGTTGGCTGTGATGGAAATGAAAATAACTGGAAAGTCTTTTTTTTTCTTTTTTGATTCTTTTTTTTCTTTTGTTTGTGCTTTGTCTCTCTCCTTTCATATTATTTGTTTTATGCATTTTGAACCTGCAGGTTGAACATAACTTTGCCTAAGGTTTATATAGATACTTTGGCACTTGATCTATGTGGTGTCTAAGCTTGAATTATATGAAAGCATTTATGCTACAATTCTAATCTATCGGCTTTATAGGAAAGCTAAGAGATCCACTTGTGGAGTGCCTTATATGAATTTTGTATGTTAAGGCATTAAGCCTGCCTGCTAGCAGGTAGGTTCTTTTACTGATACTTTACTTTTTTAGAAGTGTGTATATAGTAGTGCTATATCAGTGCAACTTTTTATTCAATATATGATTATTTGGTCATTTCACAGTTGATCATCATGGGTCTTGGTTGTAAAAGTCTCATGCTTCTTTTTTGCACTGCAGGGTATCATGCAGGAACTCCATTGCATCATGCTGCAAAAAAAGGGCTCGAGCAAACTGTTCATCTACTTCTCTCTAGTGGAGGTGCATCTTGAATTTTTGTTTTCACCTGCAAACATGCCCTATCTGCTTTTGTGAATGCTGAATCCCTGCTTAACTTTTTTCAGCAAATCCTTTCATCAAGAATGATGATTGTCACAGTGCACTTGATTTTGCTAGAGAGAAGGGGCACTGCAATGTTGTCCGTGCCATTGAGGTATGCTTGATGCTGCCAGAAGATTTTTGAATTTTAACCCAGCTGTACTAGATGATTTATCTTGTAGTTGTTTTCTGTTTAGACATTGAATGTGGTAAGAGATTTTAATTAACTTGTGTTCAGAACCGAATATGCCTTTTCTCTGGCTGGCTGCGAGAGCATTATGGTCCAGGCTTTTTGGAAGCATTTGCTCCAAAACTGATGTCAAGAAAAATGTCTGTACATGTTTCGATTACATATTTAAATTTCCTTTTCTGAATTTTTTTTCTTCAATTGAAAAGAATGGTAGACAGCTATCTAGATTTATTTGAATTTTTTTTGCACCTGTTGAAAGATTCATAGATGCTGATCATCATTGCATTTATTTTTACAGTTGGGCTGTGGTTTTACCTTGTGATCCTCATAATCCAACGAGGCCTGTGAAGTTGGAGTTAGCTTTATATCCTGAGCTGCAGGTATAGTAAAGATGCATCAGCTTATGATTTATATTTCGTCATTTAATCTTGTAAACAATATTCTTCTTTCTTTATCCTATGAATTTTCTTCTGTTTAAAACTATGGTTTTACCATGTAGGGATAGCACCTCATTGTCTGAAAATTATCAAACAATTACTTCACAGCTTTAGGTTTGATCTCAAGATTTGTATGAAAAAAGAAACAAATATACCCCCTAACTGAAACTTGTTGTGTAGACATAAATTATGAAATGAGAACTTTCCATTTATCCTGTTAAACTACATGCATCCATGAGCACCTACCTTATATCATTTTTCAGTGCATGAAAGGTATACTATTTTGAGGATTTGAATTATTTAATGTTAGAGGGAAAGTTTGGTTTCTCATCTGTTTTTATGGCAAACCCTGTTAGGTCTTAGTGAGTATCCCTACAAAAATTTGGACGTAATTGTTTTCCTAAACAAGGTTTTAAATAACATGGGATGGGGCTGATCCTGTTTTTTCATGAAACAAGATGCCTATAGTTAGGACATGGATAGTTTGTTCAAGTCCAAGTTCATTTCTTTACTCGTCCATCCCAACACTTGCGATGGTAGGATGCCCTGTTGTCCCACTGGATGGTTAAAATCTTGTTCCTAAAACATATTTCTATTAAAATATATGATTGATTCCTATGTGTAAGAAACTTGTTTTTTAGTTTAAGAAAACATATATGGTTAACTTGATTTCAATGAACTGGAACTTGTTTTGGTTTTGTTGTACACCTTTTCATTATTAGAGGAGGATCTATCTACTGCAATATGTGCAAAAGAACACACATGTGAAAGGGTTTATGCCTCAGCAAATTTTAACTTACAATTCATGCATGACTTGATCAGTATCTTCCAATAAATGACACCTATTGGAATGATTCCTCACCATCATGTTCTAATGTTGTAACTAAAACTATATCAGTTCTTTACCAAAAATATCATGAAATCATAGCCAAAGCATTGCTAGTCAAGATGCCATATCAAAATTTATGAATTCAGAAATTCAATCTGATATTCCAGTAATGATATCTTCTCATTTTTACTTCAAGCAACCATAAGTACATGAGAAGATGGAAAAATGATAAACTGGAAATTGCTGGGGACTGGAAATTCTACACCTTTATTGACATAAAAGAGGACATAATTTTAAATTTCTTCGGTGATGGAAAAGGGGTGTTTTTCTGCCTGTTGTTTCTAATTTATTTTCTATTACTTCACAAACAGAGGGAAAGAGAGGTATTACAATTTACAAATCTATTTGCAAAAGAAAAAAAGAAAGCAACATAAGTTTATCTTTGTCAGAGAAGAAGTGGGTTGATTCTTTTGTTTTCCTTTGGTGTTTGTTCAGAATTAATCCCAAAATTTAAATGATGTAGAAAATTCTATCATGAAATCACTTTAACTTTCATGAAGCTTAGATATAGATCCTCTACTTATACTTCTTGCTTTTTCTCTTCAAGGGTGGGAAAATGTTGTCTTGTACTGTCTCCTTTTTTAGCATTGTTCAAATCATTTAACCATCCTCTCATAGGCACTGAAATTTGGTTTAGGACCATTTGATGCAGATTCAAGGTATAATTTGTTCTTGGTTGATAACTAAGATGACCGTGTAAATCAATACTTTGAATCAAGGTGTGTCGTACTAGTGCATACCGCACCATACCAACCAAAACTTGGTACCGGTGCTATCGAATATCGGTACGCTAAACCGACCAGCATACTGGGCGTACTGATACATACCAATATGGTACTGATAATGGTAAAGGGCCCGATATTGAGATGACAATCCTTAGCTTAGAAAGTTGAATATTAAAAACTAGAATAGACAAAACATTGGAGTTGTTAAATAAATAAATAAATAAAGAGGTGAGCAGGCTTCTTAGGCCTTGTTTGGGGCAACTGTTGCCCCAAGATGTTGAGAAATATCTTCCTGAGATAGCTGATGGCAAACGACTGTTGTTGACCCCTCTCACCAGTTGTCCCAAACAGAGCATTAATTCCCTTATGCAGACTAATATGGGAAGAGAAATCAAAATTTATCAAGAAATGACAATGTGGATCAGAAGTGCAGCGGGTAGGAAGGAGATTTTGGATGTTGCCTTTTTGAAAGGCGAAAATTTTAGCAATGTGCTTGAAATGCAAATAATTTGTCAGAATTGCTGAGAAAGGCAAGATTCAAACTGAATTCTTACAGAGATTCCATTGTTGGGATCTCATTTGCTTGATGTTTTGTTTGCTCCTAACATCAGCATATTGAAGGAAATTGGGTAGCTGTTGTAGCTTTTGCTTAATTAAACCCTATCTTCTTTATTGAATTCGGATGCAGAGATCAACATGTGTTTCATGTACATCAAATTTGCCCTTATACTGATAGGTGAATTAACCTTTGCGGATGCATGCATTTCACCCTACAAATGAGGCATCTCCTTAAGAAGAAATATCTGAAGGGTAAACCATCAAGTTAGGCTCGTTTTTGGTCCCCTTGGCAGCTGGCTTCTCATTTATTAAGATTGCGAAATTAATAGAAGGCCTGGATACCAAACTAGATAAATATCATTCCTGAGCAAGTTTTCCAATAGGCACCTTTAGCTTGCTGCTATGAAGATCTTGTGAGCTAGGTTGCTTCCCACTCTTTTTGCTATATATCGCTGACTAGTATTCCACACAAGGCATATGCAGGGCATTGACAGCCATGGCTTTGATATGAAAGAATAAGAAAGGACTGTTGTTCTGATCTTGTGGGCATGGGATCTCCACTCTTGATTAGCCAAATAACAATGCTATCCAAAAGTTTTCCTACTTTTCTCATGGCCAATCAAATTTCAGTTGTTATGCATTTTAGACTTAATCACCTGTAATGCAAGCCAGATGAGCAATATATTATGCATTATTGTCAATGGCAGTAGCCCCCATTTAAGTCAGATGTTGCAGAAAAATGTTTTTTGGTAGCCAGCACCATTTCTGAAGTCATAGTAACCTCAAAAATCAATGAGTATTACTGTTGATGTAAACTGCAGAAATACTAGAATGGTCGCATGCTTAATGATCATTTTCTTTTCTTTAAATATGTTTATTTTGCACTTTTATTTTTTAACTTGCTATGCCCTCATGATGGTTTTACCAGGGTGAATTGCTTTATTACATATCCTCATATAAGCCTAATGATGCAGCTTCGTTATTGCAAATCCAAAGAATATGGGTACATTTTTAAGCTTTTCTTCAGCATAATCCATATACCCAATCTTCTGAGATTTTGTACCTGCCCTCAACAAAGAAAAGGACTTCTACTAATGACATACTTAAAAATCTGTGCTGAATGGCATGTGAATGCATCTTGAGACCTCAATTGGTCATCCAATTTGTGGCCAAAATGAAATTCTTCAACTTTGTAATGGAAGGCCTTCCCCTGATACATTCATCTTTATTAGTCTGCAAGGCAACAGCTCCGCTCAGCTTTTATGCTGCAATGCAAGAAGATCTTGCTTTAGCCATCAGTATTCATGTCAGTATAAAATTGAGATTCATGATATTTAAATCTGCTTAATTATACAAGTCATGATGTTTTCTATGCATTTGGGAAGAATGATATGAGAATACTGAAGAAAGCATGGGTTTGGATCTCTCCATGTTCTCATGCCGTTTGGGGTCTATCACCCAACATCCACCAGCCTGTTCCCTGTTCTTGAACTCTATGGCATCACTAGCTGTCAATTTTCCTACAGTTTTGGACCAAAATTGACACCCCTTTCAGCTGTTTGTAGCTTATTTACCTGAATTGACATGTGCAGGAGAAGAATCTGGTGCAGGACTGGAGGGGAGCAGGGATCCCAAAAAGAATTAGAGTGAGAAAGCAGCTAAGGAGTAACTGCAATCATGAGATCCCAGAGAGATTTCGAAGCAGGTGCAGAAACTTAGACAAACGGCTACAGCTACTTAGGATTGTAGAAAATGACAGAGGAGAATTAAGAGGCCATTCTACTGTGTATCATCAGGTAAAGCTTTAGGTTTTCCTGGAAGGAATCTTGAAAATAGGTTATCTGGAGCTAATATTAGCTTCTCCTTCAAACCAATGCATAGTGCATATTAGTTGCCACTTAACTGCAATTTATTGGAGAATTTTTCTTTTTTTGTAGTTTAATGCTCTAACAGGGCTGCCACAAGGCAGTATGCCTAAGCACTATGGAACAAAATTGTTTTCCCAAATCTCAAGTGTTGTTTGCCTGCTGAACTAAAATATGCTGCAATGAGATTTGCTGTCATCTTTGGTTAATTAGCATTAGCTAATTAAGTCTGAATTCAGGATTTTCTCAAAACCTGTTTTTGCACATTGGAATGGTTTCTTAGCATGCTTGTAGGTTTTCATTTTTTTTTTCCCTCTAAAGGAAGATGTAATTATATAGTATTATTCGTTCTGTTTTGTGGTTCAATCATAGAAAAATGCTGACATAGGATGACTAAGAATAGAGTGGATGCCTCCACAGCAACTTTTCATGGATGGATATATCACTCTATTTTGCTGGATACTGGATCAAGTATATCTCATAAAATTTTTCACATACAGTTTAATTTGCATGAGTTCAAAATGAAACTCCTTTTCCACAAACAACTATTTTTCCTTTGTTTGTTCATAGTTTTTTTTTTTTTTTTTTTTTTGCTACATCAAAGACAGAATATGCAATGACTTAAATTAATGTTCCATTTGCTAAGTAGTTTTTATTGGCAAACAGGTTGCGAAGCCATGCATTGTTATCTCACTTTGGAAAGCTCAGATTGAGGAACCAAAGTTCAACCAGCCAGATCCAGCTGTGGTTATTTTTGACAGGGCAACAAGTATGTTTTTACATTAAGCTAGTTGTTTTTCTTAAAACTTGCTAAATAATGTACCAATGTTGTCATAGGCAGCAACCTACTTGGCTTGGTAACCCCATTGCCTAGGTGCCTGGTGCTCTCTAGGCTGCTAGGAGAGGCAGCAGTTTAGGCAGACTGGCATTTCACCATCTATAGGCTGCTTCTTTACAAGTGGAGTGCCTATTTATGACATTATTAATCACTTTAAATTCCAGCTATCTTTCTTCATATATATCATAAATTTCATTTGCTATATAGTGAGTTGAGTTATTTTTAGTAAGCCTTGGAGTGTATTCATTAGAGTGTGCTTTAAAGACTACTTTTCTGGATCTTTGTCATGCATATTTGGTGTTCCCTCATCCACCTCATGACAGCCCTGAATCAATCTGCCCTTAGTTAGCCATTTTGGGGTCTATAACATTTTCTTGAAGATATCAATTGAAGGTCATATTATGAATAGCTTTAGTATACATCCTATAATTTATGAATATGATGCTTTTCTCATGTGCTTTCTATGAACTAGATATATTGAGATGATTTGATTATACAAGGCTATGGTATTATTTTATTTTTAATGATTTTTTGACTCCAGGCGCTTGCCTGGCTGCCTAGCAGGCATTTTAAGGGGCCATGGCTGAGGACCACTTAAGCATTTTGTCAACCTTGTGATGTATGATAAGTTGAAAACATGATCCATAGTTGAACACTTAGAGGTTTTCCCTGTGTGGTTTTTGAGTCAAAGATGTATATATAATTTATCTATCATCCTATAAGTTATTAGGTACTATATGATATATTTCTTCTAGTAGATGAACTAACTAGAAACAAGCCTGCTTTTTTCTATTATAGTTAGCATTCTTTATGCTTGGTTATTATTTTTTGACATTTTGGTTCTTTTCTAGGCACAAAAAAAGCTTATATTAATGGAATTATATGCTTTACGTACTTGATGCTTAGTTATAAATTGCTCAACCAGATTGTAATCCTTATAAACATAATTAGTCTTTAAAAAATATTTTAAAGCTGCAGCATAGGCCTTTGCCAGTCACAAGTCAGCATGATACATGCTTTGGCTCAGTCCATTATGCACCTGACATGGTGCGATGCAGTCAGCATGGGCCAGTATTGCCATGGCACATGCCAGCCTGTACTGGCCAACATAGCTAGCACCTCAATCCATGGTCTTTAAATGGTAGTATGTGTTGTATTCCTTTTTGTTTTGGTATTATGATTAATCTGGTGTGGATGTTATGTTCGATCACCCTTTTGCATTGTATAAATATGAAAAATGTAGTATGAGATCATAAACTTGCTTTCCTTTTTCATTTACATATTATTTTCCTGAAGGGTGCATAAAATCATATCTTGTTTCTTTGTGGTGATTATGTGTTCATGTGGAAGGAGATTGAACCATCTGTTAGATAGTTTCTAACATAAGATCTATATGATTATAGGATTGCTTAGAGTAATGAAATCCACTTATATCACTTGAAGAGAACATTTTCAGATGTTATCAATCCTTTGTCACCAAAACCAGCTTGTTGAGGTGTCTTACACGCTTCTGTACCTTGATCCTGCTCCTACACCTGTGTGCTTGCTTCTACACCATCTTTGACTGACATCAAATACTTCTAACGCTCACTATGAGGGCAGTTTTGATTCAAATTGTCGTCATGTTGCCACTTATGATTTCATCACTCTTGAAGTCTTTATGCATTATACTTTTTGTCTCATTGCATAAAGTAGAAATTGTGACTGCCAATTAAGTGGAATTCTTTTTTTTTTTAAGCATCTTTTGTGGAGATGCAGCCTAATTTTTTAAGAGGGTCATTTCACAACTTTGATATCTTATCTTGCTGCTACATTAATGGTCAAGTGCATGCTTGTTTGATTTTAGAGGTCTTATCATGGATGCCCAAAAGTTTGTCCAGCATGAAAATCAATTCAGATTTTCATATTTGCGAAACCACGTATAAAAAATAATAAACACTGTTTGCATTCTTTCTTGTTTTCATTGGTCCTACTCTACTGGCTGCTGTTCCTGGCCTCTGTAGTACTTAACAGTGGCACTTGCAACTTCTTCTGCCTCTTCAGTTGCATGTGAGATGCACATGCGTACATCTCTGTGCGTGTGCACACATTCCCCATTGAGACACCCACACACCAGAAAAATGGGGTTGAAAAGAACTGCTTCCCATTCTCTGGCAGTCCTTCTACTTGAACATAGTCTGGGTCAGATCCTATCACCTCTCCTCTTTGTAAGTGAAGTGCATCTGTTGTGCATCTGTTGTTTCAACTGGTTGCTTGCATCATTTTATGTTACCAACCATGGAAATCTTTTGATATGGAAGCACTTATCATGCAGGTAATTGTGATATGATTTCATCAAATTGTTCACGGTATGCTGTCATATGAATCTATTGATAAAGCTTAGAGAAGGTAGTTATACATATTTATGAAGTTGAATAACAGGTCCGGTCTGACTGATCATACCCTCCTAGACAGTAGTCCTGTTCTTATCAAGAATTGTGTTGCTACATATCTTAACCGATCAAAAGCTTTCATCCTTAATGAGCGTGGTACATATTTTTGAGTCTTCATGACTCAAGTGTAGTGTAACACTAGGTACCCCTGTTGTCCTCGTGAGGGTGTTCTAGTCCTGCTGGTATCAACATCTCAAATTTATAGCCACCACTTATGTTGCTTTATAATATTTTTTATTTCATATACATCTGTTTCTGCAGAAATATTAACTATTAAACTCTAGTCTGGCTAAACCTTTCCGTTGCAAATATGAGTAGTAGCTACTTACAACCAACCCCAACTAGCTTGGGACCAAAGCTTTGTTGTTATTGTTGTTATTGTTGTAGCTACTTTCAATCACTGGTTGTGATTTCTTTGATAATATCATTTCGGCAGCAGTGAAAGGCTTGATAGGGAGCCCAGATGACCTTTACTGGTTTTTTAGTTTTATGTCTGAAATGTATGTATCTTCACAGGAACACGGTACAAGTTTTTATCGGCAAGTGAAGGTGACAAGCAACAACTACAGTGGTTCTATAGTGCATGCCAAGGAATTCCCCAGGTAATTAGTGAGTACATTTCATGTTTGGTGTGCTACATAGTATGCAAGCGAATGATGGTGTAAGAATCTCATAGGAATTTCAGGAGGGCGATTCCTGTATAAACCAAGAATTAATATTACTTTATCCTTTGTCTCTGATTGAATTTTAGTATATAGTGTAGATCCATCATGTGAGGCACTGTTCCAGTTATTGCAAGAATAGGGAGAACTTATGGGGACTAAGAATTTAATCTTGGAATTTCACTTTTAGATCCAGAAAATATGTCGCAAATTGGATTAATAGGGGAAATGTAAGAGTTGGTTTGAAGCTTCTGTAGTCACTGCTGATCTATTGTTTCTATGATAAGGTCTTAAAAAATTTATTCTTATTCTGTTACATTTTAGTAGCATTACCATCCGCAACTTTGTTCGATGCTCAGCAAAAGTTTCTCCCTCTCGCAGGTGACTAATAACATTCCAGTAACACCAGCAGGTGGATCTGTGCCACCCCCATCACAAATCAACTCATTTGCACCAGCAGCATCAACAGGCACACATACGCCCGACCAGGAAGATGTAGAGTTAGCCATGGCCATTGATGCCTCCATTCAGTCAGCTATAGCAGAGGGAGTGCCTGACGTCCAACCAGTCATGGAGACCAGCTACACTAATGGCTGGGGGTGGGGCAGCTCATCTAGTAACTCTACTCCCAGTGGCAGGGGACCGCCAGACGTTGTTCCACCATCAGAAATGAATGCCCAAGCATGCTTGAATGAGCCAAGTACCAGTGCGTACAATGGATTTGCTTCTCCTGAAGCTGGACCAAATAATAGTGCTTCACAGCCTACAATGAGTCAATCTGACACTCCAATTGATACTCCATCTCAGGAGGCAGATCCCACAGTTTTGTTTCCTTCTGCTCCACCAATTGCTGATGAGACGTTTTTTGATGGACCAATTCACTATCCGTCAATAGATTCCAGTCGTGCTGATATAAGCATGCCAACTAAAGAGAAAAATCCTGCAACCAATGAAGTCAAAGAAGATACTGCTATTATTCCAAGCTCTTCAAATCCCGGGAACAATGAAGTTGAAGAAGGCAGTAGTAGCACTTCCAGGTTTTGTGTTATCTGTTTGGATGCCCCAGTGGAGGGGGCATGTGTTCCATGCGGTCACATGAATGGATGTATGGCTTGCTTGAAGGAGATCAAAGCGAAGAACTGGGGATGCCCTGTTTGCCGTGCCAAAGTGGATCAGGTCATAAAGATCTATGCTGTTTGATTGGTCACTCTGGAGCTGAACAGTTTGTATATGGTTGACTAGGTGATGAGGATGAGAGATCTTGGATTCTTTATCGTGTGTGCAATGCTAGATTTTGTAACCCTATGAATGAATCAAAAATGCCTATGGATTGCTATGGAATTCCAGTGAGCTGTAGATGCTGTCAGTAAAAAGATTCTGTTGGTCTCGTGCATTCAGATATCTGAAGTAGGGTAATGTTGTATATGGACAGTCTGTAATTATAGGCCCAATGGTGTCTTCAATCAATTACTCGAAAGTTCTTTTGGGGACCCTTGAAATTATAGGCACAAAGGATGGTTGAAGAAATGAGACTATTTTGCATTTGTCATATATGCATAATGATAATATTGATCAAAGCCATAGATGAATTCTTCTTGCTGACAGAAATGACAATTTCAACCTGTAATGTAGGGATTCACCTGTCCTGCCTTGTTCAAAATAAGGATTCATCATCTTTTATGGAGCTGAAGATGAGATGGATTATTTTTGTCCCTATTAATGGAAACGGAGATAAGTATATCCCCACTCTCATTTTCGTCTCCATTCCATTGGCCTTATATAATATTCTTATATTTTTTTTATATTTATAATATTATTTTTATAATTTTTATTAAAAATTTAAATATGTTATTAGGAGAGGAGGGCAAAGGTAAAGTAGAAACAGGGATTTATTATTTTTTTTATAAGGCAAGGATGGAATAAAGAAAACTTTATTTATGGAGATGGAATGGTGATTATTTTTTTTTAACGAAAATTGGGATCCCGATCTTGCCTGTACTGTTGCTTTCCTACTTGCTGAGCTGATCTCTGTTGCTATGTTTATTTATGAAGTGCAGGGTAAAAGAAAGAATGGCTTCAAGGAGTTAAAAAGAAAGAAGAATGAGAGCGAGAGTAGAAAAGAAATAAGGAAAAAGTATCGAAGGGAGAAGAAAGGGTAAAAATAAGAAAAAAAATGGAAGGGAGTAGAAGAGGTAAAAATAAGGAAAAAACAGGAGAAGAAAAGAGAGGAAGAAGAGAGAAGAAAAAGATATATAAAAATAAAAAGAATTAAACAAAAGAGAAAAAAAAAAGTAAAATAGAGGAGAAGAAAAAAGGAAAGGAAAAAAAGAAAAAGAAAGAAAAAATAAATCAAATAAAAAAGAAATAAAGCGGAGAAAGGAAAAGTATTGGTAGAGCCTGAGCTGGGTTTAGATTAGCCCATTGTTCACCGGGTCAACTCGATTTCAAGTTAGGCTATGAATAAGGTTCGAAATAATTCAGATTGAGGTTGAGCTTAAAATTAGAGCCTAAAATAATTTAGATCGAGCTTATATCATTACTTTGCTTGATCTACATCTAATCCAAAGCATTGATTTTTAGTCACATTTAAATCTGGCTCAAAGATAATTTCAAAATCTTAAGATATTACGAATCTTTTAAATTTTATACTAAATTTAAGTCAACTATATATCATAATAGCTCCCTATATCATAGTAAGTTTCTATAGGTGATTAGATGTAATTATTCTAAATGCTTCTTATAATTATATAAGTACTTAAAAATTAAAAATTAATTTTATTAGACTAATTTTGATCCAAATGGATAACCATAGATCGGTCCGATTGAGTTTAAACCTGGCTTAAAGCTTGAATTTGGGTGAGGCTCGAGCTAAGGCATGACTTGATGATTTACTTCCAATCCTACGCATTAGAATGCTTTGTTGGATGGTCATCGAGATAGGATAGAACCGCAAAATGTCCCATTTTATAGTAAAACGGAAACATCCCAATCACAAGAAATTTAAAAACGCGCAGCTTACGAAACAACCCATTCTGTCTACATTTTATGCAGAAGCTACACCACAATAGCATGGCAACGCACTGTTTATATTATAAAGACTTCATCAGCTAATCTTCATTTAAAGTTCTGGTGTTACAATATGTTTCAACCCTATAAATTGTCATGCAAATTTGTAAGGCATTTTTCCAATGGAATATGTTTCATAAGAAAGTTGCTAAAAAAGTTTGTCAACTTCCTTATCATCCAATGTCACTATGCTCCTTTACTTTAATCAAAGAAATTAGATGATAAGTCAAATTCTCATACCCATCATTTACATATAAAATGAAAGAAAAGGCTTACCCATTGGATAAATAGATAAGATAGTTTCTCATCAATCAGATAATATGTCTCTTATTTTATTTCCAAAATATCTTTATTTGCTCTCCCAATTCTCATTTGTCAATATCAATAAATCTAATTAGTCTTCTTCATTTTTTTATATCATTATTTTTTTTCTACTCTCAATCTTACTTTTTTTTTCCCTTTCATTACAAACTATAGTTATATGAAATAAAGAATAAAGTTGAAAAGATAGTTTCTACCTCTTATGCATAGTTATAGGCATCACTCTTCTCTCAATTTCCACCCTCATCAAATTTTTTTATATCATTACATTTTTTTTTCTATCTTGACTTCTATGATGATGTCTAATGAAGATCTGAGCAAAGATGATGGTACTTGCCTCCTATCTAATCTTTGACTACTCTTCAATAATACCTCCAAAAAGTACACGAGGAGATGCTATTTGATCTCAAACTTTATCCTTCACCAACCCCCACCTAGGTTGGAGATGTCGTAAATGTTTTATGAAGAGATATGGTACTATTATATATAAATAGTAACTATCAAAATTTATTTTATGTAAAACACTAAATTTTATTTGATCAAAGAAAATTATAATCGAAAGTATAATTTAATATTAAAAACTAGACATCGATTACAAAGAAATATATAATTAGTATACAAAGTAGGCTTCGAAGTGTAAAAAGTAACATGGGAAAGATGAATAGATCAGCAACATACCAAGAAATATTATAGTACAAAAGAACATAAAAAACATACATTGAAACTATTTTTTGATGCAGAAAAAAATATAGATAAATTATTTTTTATTTAAGTGTTATCTGTATAATATTTATTTAATAATTTTGATTATCAGGAAGCTTTGATACCTCTAAAACGATGAGTCCTAAAAGTGTTTTAGCTCCCCTCACGGCCTTGAGATCTAGGATTCACTTCAGGGGCTGCAGGTTGCGTTCGATCTTTGCAATGGGTCAGCCCAATGTATTCACAAAAGTAATAAAATTTAAGAAAAAAAAAAAAACAAGTAATTTCTTAACTAAATGCGAAACATATAGATCGATCTTTAGATAAATATTTTAATTTGTTTGAGACCTTTAGATCAACGCGAAACCAGAGGATTTCTTTGACGGTCCCAACAAGCGATCCAGTGGATTATGGAGAAGTCCAAACCCAGCGACATGGTTAATCTGTATTAAACTATAATAAAATGGAAAAAAATAAAAAAATAAGAAAGAAGAAGATAAACGACGGGAACTTTGCACCACAATAATGGATTACTACCTAACTGATGCCAATGGATCGGTCAGCGGCGGTGCCAAGTTCCCAATTTTAATTCCAATTATAAAGATAATTTGATATTTATTAAGAAATTTAAAATATAAAAAAATGTGGAAGGTATACAGGTTAGCTTCTCATGAGCTACACCTGTACCCCATTTAATACGTAGTCCACATGAATCAGATATAAGGATTCATGAGAAAAATATTGAAGCTAGAAATATAATTTTGAAGGCAAAATCCTCTTCGATCAGATCGTAGGGTCATCCAAATCATGGAGTACGCCTACAACCCCTAAATTGCTGCCTAGCTTGATTAATATCCAAGGTGAGATGGACTATTAGGTTTGATCCATGGGCCATTATATTCTACAAGTCAATCGATGAGTAGATTATGTTTGAGTAGGTTTAAAGTTGACTTGCACTTCTAAGTAGCCCACCTCACTTGACCCAGGTGCCAGGCTCATTGGTTTAAGAGTCCGCAATCCTCTCTAGTTCAGTATGCAATTGAATCTATTTTTGGATGATTTGATTTATCACGTGGCTTGTAAACTATTATAATCACATGAAAGAGTATAAATATGGACTGAGAAATAAAAGCAAGGGATATAATTATGCGCCCTTCTTATTAATTGTCCTGATCTATATGGTAGCCAAGATCTACCTAAAAATCTAAAAATGGCTTGTTGAACTAGCCTCAATTATGCCATGCATGAATTGCATAATGGATATAATTCATGCATGAGATTTTAATCTTGAGATGGGGTATTTAAGTAAAATATTAACATAAGCTTGAGGAGTATTAATTCAATTATAAATATAAAAATAATACTGTATTATTTAACAACATCAACAATAATAAAGTCTTAATTTCAAACTAGATAGGATTATATATATATATATATATATATATTTTTTCCTCGGAACTTGAATCTAAATTTTTTTTTTTTTTTTTACATTGTAAAAATTTTAAGTTTATATTTCTCACTTTCTTTTATAATTATTTATTTTAAAAAAATATTATACTTGTATAGAAATTATATCATATAGAAATTACTTCACATAAATTAACTACGAGTTAAAGTGGGATCAAAATCAGGTAACCGTGATGAAAAGTCAATTCGTACCGCGCCTAAATGAGTCTGAACCAAGTCAAAAGCCGACTGCTCCAGACGTGCAATTCAGCGTGCTCAGAGCCGAACGATCGATTTGCTCCCCAGTCAATCCCTACGTGACGACGCCTTCCCACGGTTTCCTCCCTCCGTCTGTGCGTCTCTGCGGGCAACTCGGCAGGAAGAAGGAAAGATAACGATATCCAGTGGGCTACAATAACCATTAATAAGTAGTTTGCAAAAGAATAAGCGGAGACGGGGAACAGTGGGGTACGTTCATGCACGCCTGCGATTTAGCAAGGATATGGAGCTTGGATTCCTTGTATCGAATCTGGGTTTCTTGAGAGCTATAAATCCGACATCCTCGATGCGTCGACTGGCTTCTGTGTCTCGGGGTCTAGAGGAGGCGGGTTCAAAGAATAAGCGGAGACGGGGGACGGTGGGGTACGTTCATGCGCGCCCGCGATTTAGCGAAGACATCGTGCTTGGATTCCTTGTATCGAACCTAGGTTACAAATACGACGTCCTTGTATTCAGGGCTATAAATACGACATCCTCGATGCGTCGAGTGGCTTCTGGGTCTCCGTCTAGAAGAGGCGGGCTCTTGAGAGTAATCGCGGCGGACTAGTTTGGTTTCTTGGAAGCGCGAATAGAAGGTGAGGTTTTCTTATTTCTTTTATCATCTAATCTTGTTTTATCAAGAAAAACTTTTCTAATCTCTGGTCACGGTCGTTGCGGCTTGATGACGAAGGTTATTGGGTTTCTCTTTTATTTTTTTTTTAAAAATTGTTAAATTATCTATTATTTCTACGTTATTTGTTCATAATCTGATCATCTTCTTCTTGGATTAATTTTGATGTCTAAAAGAGAAGGAGCGAGGGTGGTGGTGGTGTTGTTTGCAGAGCGTAAGAAAATGGTGAAAAGAACAGTGGATCTCCGATCCGACACCGTCACGAAGCCCTCCGAGGCAATGCGAGCTGCCATGGCAAGCGCTGATGTGGATGACGACGTGCTGGGGTCGGACCCCAGCGCCTACCACCTCGAGTCGGAGATGGCAAAGCTCGCGGGGAAAGAAGCTGCGCTCTTCGTGCCCTCGGGCACCATGGGGAACCTTATAGCTGTGCTTGTCCATTGCGACGTTAGGGGCAGTGAGGTCATCTTGGGGGACAATTCTCACATACATATATTAGAAAATGGAGGCATCTCCACCATTGGAGGCGTGCACCCGAGGACGGTGAAGAACAATCCTGATGGCACCATGGACATTGAGAAGATCGGAGCAGCTATTAGATCTCCTGAGGCAGAGCTCTTCTTCCCGACTACCAGGTTAATTTGCTTGGAGAACACGCATGCTAAGTGAGTCTCTTTCTCTCTCTCGTCCATTTTTTTAATAAGTACGATCATATTTAAATTGCATTTTAATTGACCCACTGCATGAAAATCTGGTTCCTAGTTTTTTTTTTAAAGGTTTTATATGATTGCACGTGATTTCACATTCTGTAGACAAAGGAAAGGAAAGATTATAATCCTGGATATTCTGGAAAATTTTAATAATTGACATCTTATGTTACAATTTTATTAGTTTTTGTTACATAATACCATAGATCCTCTTTTTTTCAGTTCCAAGTTAACCCATGACTGATGTTTAACATAAGTTTTTGGGAGATGATGCTTCTCTTTCCACAATTTGTTATGGGTTATATTCTTGAAATGCCAACCATTCCCTCTATCTTCATGATACAGTTTTAAATTTTAGTGTTTGTAATAGAGAAAATAATGCATGGCAGCATTTCCTGTGGTCATTGTGATGCTAGAGTCATTGAATGCATAATTTCTTCATGAGTTTCTTGATAGTTTTCTTGATTGTTGTGACAGTTCTGGAGGGAGATGCCTTTCTGCAGAATATACAGACCATGTAGGAAATTTAGCTAAAAAGCATGGTTTGAAGCTTCATATTGATGGAGCACGCATCTTCAATGCTTCTGTGGTAAGTATCAGTAAAATCTCATTGCTGGTTTTTTTTACACCTGTTATGTAATTCATATGCGTGCGTTGAAATTTGTCATGTGATTTTTTGATTTTAAATGAATGAATGGTAATAGTTAAAGAATTAAAGAAACTATTTTGTATTTCAGCTTATGTTGACTAAACAGTTTTCAATAAATGTTGTATACATTTCATTCGACATAACTTCTCATAGAAAATGAAAAACATTCTTATTTAGAAAAATAATAAGTTTTCATTGGTTATAGAAATGGACCAAATGGTGATAATGGTAACAAGATTTTAACTTGACTAGATGTCTTTAGGTTAGTGTTATGTATTTAACCATATATCCGTGTACCTGGTGGACATCACTTTGATTTACCACACACACACACACAAAAAAAAAAAAAATCACTTTGATTTGTGTTTATCTGTACATGTTGTTTGACATTACTATATTCAAGAAATAAGAATATGAACTTGTTTATTTCCATATTTAGGTTTATATGCACTCATAAAATTTGTGTATCTGAATATATCCAATCAATATGCCAGGCACTGAAGGTTCCTGTTCATAGACTCCTACAAGCTGCTGACTCAGCTTTGGTACGATTTAACCTGTTTGCATCCTTTTATTGTTCATATATGTTTGTTCAATTGTCCATTCTGAATGTTGCTTAGTGTTGATTTCTTGTGCATTGCTTATTCTACATTTTGCTGAAATATGTATTAGTTATCTCTCTTAAAAGAAAAGGAAAAGAAAGAATGGAAGAAAGACTTACCATTTTCATTCTTTATCCAATGATTATTCAGATCTGCTTGTCAAAAGGGTTGGGTGCTCCAGTTGGATCTCTCATCGTGGGCTCACAAGAATTTATTGCTAAGGTAGTGGCGCATCTAATGAAATTACTAGTATATCTATCCACATTACTTGTGCTTATGCATATTTCTCTCAGGCTAGAAGGCTTAGGAAAACTTTAGGTGGTGGGATGAGACAGGTTGGAGTCCTTTGTGCAGCAGCTTATGTTGCTTTGCAAGAAAACATCGGAAAGCTTGAGGATGATCATAGAAAGGCCAAAATTTTAGCAGGTCTTATATATTTCTCTCATTTAACTTGCAACTAAATTTACTTTATGTCTAGTCATATATTGGAAGGCATTCCTACCTTCTGATGATATATTTGAAGTAAGTCTTTTGGCTCAGATTAGTAGCTTGTCTTCATAAGAATCAAGTTTACATGGAGTTGCATATTGTTAAATTGTTCAAAAGCATTTACTCTGTTGTCAATATGAATTTTTTTCAGAAGGGATCAAACAAATCAAAGAACTAAGTGTTGATGCAACTTCAGTGGAGACCAATGTGGTTAGTATAAGTTGGCCGTCGTAACATATGCTTGTTGAAATCTATGTACAAGAAACTGGGCAGTTTTTACCTGTGGAAGACCTACTTAAGAATCGTGGGCATTTTAATTCTTCCATTTCCTCTTTATTGTAGACAGATCTTTTTTAGCATTCTAGAGAGTTCACTCATATCACCTAAACGGCTCTGTCAAGCCTTGGAAGCGCATGGTGTTCTTGCAATGCCAGCAGGCTCGACCAGGTTTGATCCAGGCACTTGTCACTAGGCTATTCTGCTTTGTTGTTTGCTTGTCCTTCACAGAATTGGAAGTTTTGCATATTCTTTTGAGCAAAGGAAGTTTTACATATTTGTTCTGGTCAAAACAATATTAGAATTTCAGTGATTTGTCTGTTTTTGTGTATGGATATTCACTTATATTAGGATAGAAGTTGTATATCTCATTAACTGAGTGTTGCATATTTTAGATTGTTTTCCACTGTTATCTGGATGCATGACATAGGCCTCAACTGTCAAGCATCCAAGTGTCTAGAAGAATTTGACGCAGGATTCTTCTAAAAATCGGACATGGGGACGTGTTTGTGTCTCTTGTGTACGCGTGTGTGTGAATATGTGTTGATATATGTAAATAATGTATAATAAACTAAACCTATGCTCCTAAATTTCATAAAGTTTGATAAAATGGTTGCTAATTATTGTGTTAGGCTTGACAACATTCGTATAAGTGCCAAAAGGGGTGCATAACAATGATGGCATTATGATTTGATTGTATGAAGTGCCAAGAAGTGTTATAGAGTGTCCCGAGGGTCTTAAGAGTTTGACACGTTGGATGGAGTGTCAACACTGATATTTTCCTAGTTTTGATTGCATCAAGGCAATTCTCCTGTTACAGCATCCTGTTCCAGGGACAGTTGATTCCGAATTAAGCTTCTGGCTCATCTTATTTGCAGCTTATCTGTTAAAAGTATGTTTTGGATTGCAGAGGAAAAATGTTCACAATGGGTTGAATGTTTAGGACTTAATCTGATGTCTAATACTGGAAATCCTGATCTCGATATGAATTTCTTGGTGTTTCTTATTACTGGATGGCTAAAGTAGTCGAGTAAATTAGAAAAATTAGCATAAATACCAAAGGAAGTTGGCTTTATAATTAATGAATTATGTTAGGTTTTATGAAGAAACTAATGCACGGAACAAGCAAAGAAAAATATCTTGAATTAAAGAAAACAAAAATGCTTGGTGTATCTTCTCCTCTTAGGTATGTATCAGTGTTCTCACTACCAAGATGTCCTAGTTATCATGATATATTTAGAATTTTATGATGGAACTTAGGATTAGGACGTTAGTTATACAGAATATGTTTGTTTCTTTTTTAAATTAATTTTCAGCAGAAAGATATGATTGTTTGCACTAGGATGGTTGTTTTGGGCTTCATTGATTTATGTTGGCTCCTTCTACATAAAGGAAAAAATGAAGGAGGAGGAAAGGTCATCCAGCCAAATTTTAGGAGGGTGAAATCAGTGTTCTAACACGATCACTAGCTCGGCAACAACATAAGGTTAATTAAAAAAAAAAAAACAAACCAAAGAATATAACAGAGGATGAGGGAATAAGGTAGGGAACATATAGATGGTGACAAAAAAAAGGCAAGAAAAGGGGAAAAAATGGAGATTGGAGAAGAGAGGAATGAGTTTAGGCACAGAGAGTTTTGGTCAAAAATTAGGTAATGAAGTGGCCAGCCCTACATATGCCAGGTCCAACTTCATCTAGAAGATTGTTAGAATATCATGCTCTTTGAGCCTCATATCACATAATGTGACTTTTTCTTTAAAAGGCCTTATCTAGCTCAAGGAGTTCCTACCAGGTAAGATCAAAGAAAGCTTGAGAAGTCATAATACTATAAAATGAGTTAAATTTTGTAAATTTTATTTCGTATATAAAGATTATGCATGAAATTTTGCATGAAAATTATCTTCGCCTCTCTTCTTGTGCATGATGATTTAAACTCTTACTCTTTAATAAATCTATGTTTGGATTCAAGAAATCATGGTTTTGTGTTCATGTGCATGCATGTGAGTGCTTGCTTAATTAATGTCTTATCTTTCTTAAAATATCTGACCTAAACTTGGATCTGTCCGTTCTATAGTGTGATTCCCAGTGCATAATTCTCATCAAATTATCACTTTCAAGCTCGAATTTCACTCCTAATAAAAAAGAATTTTGTCTCTTGTAATGTGGTTCTCGCTCATCTTTTTAAATGTTAAAATAATGCTCTAATATTCTTGATTTTGATTTGTAATAGTTTTTTCCCATTATTTCAAAAAGTGAGTGACATCTTACAAAAATATGGCTCTAAACCAAGTAGCTTGGAGAAAAAGGATTCATGTAGCCAGCACCAACTAGCTTCTAGCTTCGGATGAGGTCTTTGATAGAAGTTTCTATTTGTAGGGTCAAATTTGTGGCATTTATAAAATGATAAAAAATAAAAAAAAGATTGGAAAATGCTTCAAAAGTTCTCGTCACAATGGTATTCTAATTTTAGTTATTTGTTTGATCACATTCATAGGACTGGGCACACCTTTGATTTTTTTTTTTCCCCCTCTAGAGCTGACATTTACTGTAGTAATAGACCTTTACAATGCATGACTATATCCTTGCAGTTTTACTTTTTTTTGTGTGTGAAGAATTCTGAACATAAAATGTAAGATTAGACATACACAGTTATAAGTTTGTTTTCTGTGTCATCATGTATTAGTATTTGATTTTCTTCCTTGGAGATATGAGTTTTGAGAATGATCAGTTATGCAGTAACTAATAGCTATTGCTTTGGTGTATTACATCATAAGGATCAGCCATGGCCCCCAGAGCTCTATTTATATAAAACTCTTACATAATGAGAATGATCAGTTATGCAGTAACTAATAGCTATTGCTTTGGTGTATTACATCATAAGGATCAGCCATGGCCCCCAGAGCTCTATTTATATAAAACTCTTACATAAATTATAATTAGTCTTGCTGCAAACTCTTTCCACCGTTGTATATCTAATGAACACAAAATAGCTGGTGTATATTTGATCTGTTGATGAAATTCAGGTTAGGAGATTATCTCCCAAAATTGAAGTACAATGCTTGTGAGAAATTTGATTAACATTGCCTTTGCTTTTCCTTCATGTTGCTTTAATGATATCATAGTCATTATTAAATGTTACATTCTCTCTGTAGATGACAGTAAACTCACCTAAAGCTCCAAATTTGCGACAAAATGAATAATATTTTCATGACTAAGCATAAAAATTCTGCAATATATTTGAACCAGAAGTATTGTGATTTAGTGCGTTGATTTTCACATATTTCAGTGTCAGACTTGTCCTCCATTACCAAATTTCAGAGAATGATGTCTACTATGCATTAACATGTATTAAGGTAAACCACTATCTCATCTAGTCTTCTTTTACACATCAAGCTGATGATTTCTTATATGGCTTTGATATTTGAAACTTTTTTTCCAGCAAGCTGTTCAAGGAATACTGACTGAGGGTACTGCAGAATGAGACTAAAGCCATCATTTTAATAATTTTCTTCTTTCTGATTTCACCAGTTCCTTTGATAAAAGGTGCAAAACTTTGTCATGTTTACATCCTCGAACATTTGATATACTTGTTCTGAACAACAGCTGACTCAAAATACTTGAGACGGCTTGATGGTTATGGTTATGACTAAAACCTATGTCTTCATCATAAACCTGCTTACATTATTATGTCCATATTAATGCTAGTTGCTGTTAGTGGATGTGTATGTTGTAATGATAGGTGGTACTGGAGTTTGATTTGCAATATCAAACTTAATGAGTATTTGGAATTTAAATGAAATGCAAAAGAATAATTAGAGTGTTGCTTGATACCTAATATGGCATGGTGTGCAATCCTGCACCGAACAAGATGAAGAGTTAAACATAGTGGTTCAATGGTGATCGGCAATATCACAGAAAAATGTTCATGGCAAATTTGAGGACACGCAAAACATGAAGTAATGAAAAATAGCCAGTGATGTCATACTGGGAGCAAGAATACCCTACCATGTAATTGGTAGAGGAGACCCATTGGCAGTGGATATCTGAAAAGGAGTTTGAAGTGGGGATGAATAAGCCAGAGTGGAGGCACCAACAGTCATATGGCCAGTATGACAGTCATTTGAAGAGGCTTCATAATCAACTATTTAATTAGATTTAGAAGTACTAGTGATTTTATAGAGAGCAGATGTACTAGAGGTTGAAGAAGCTGATGAGTTCAGTAGGCACTGGTAGCGGAAATGAGAATCTTGAGCTCATCAAGATGGTCCAATATATATTGCGAGATGTGATAATCTAAGGACCCCTCATGTTGTTGCGTCAATTGGGATAATGTTGCGCCAGTTTGTATGCTTCTGTACCATCTTTCTGTCCAATGCTCTGATGTGAACATTTGTGAGCCTGATCTGTAGTCTTCTCTGTTTGAATCAGACCTCAGGGTCAGTTTTGCACATAATATGTGTAACTCATTAAAAGCAGGGTGGCTGCTTTAACCTCCCTCTTCCTCCAACAAAAAAAAAAAAAAAACAATCCAAGGATCCCTCTAGCTCCAAATCATGTCGCTCAAAATAATTAGCGGTAAAACACATTGCAAGTCAAATCAAACAATTAATGCAAGATAAACTGGAGCAAGTTACTCCAGGATGCTCAAAGATAGAGAGAGCATGATCAAACAAGCTAGAGTGATTGCCTTGGTTCAGATTGCAAGCACTCAATTCAGTTATGGAGTCCCTATTTGAGGTAGTTGATGGGTACCACCATGCAAGTGTTGCTGCTTGTTGCACATGCTGTTATGAGCCTTGGAGCAGAGATCCTAGCCATGGCTGCTTTTACTCAAACTTGAAGCAAAAGTGTAGCTTCAAGTGCAGCAAGTGAACCTAAAAGGGAAGAGCTATAAACTAAATAACATTGCATCATCCTCTCCATTTGACTTAGTAAATTATGATGTTTTTATTTCTATAGTTTCTTCTAAAGGTGAATGCCAGTATTGCCATTTTTGTTGACGGTTATAGGTGTTACTCCTAGCTTTACCTTATGCACCATAAGCCCCAAATTTCTCTAGTTTACAAGGAGTTTGTCACAATGTTTCATACATAGTACACAAAGATATTCCATTTTGATTATGGTGGTGACTTCTTGTCATCTGAATTTAACGTCTTCTTACTTTCTCTAGACATTTTATCTCAGCTTTCTTGTCCTCATGCACACCAAAAAAATGGTGGTTTTGAGAGCAAGCTTCATGATGTTTTAGACACTGCCTCTACATTTTTACTCTTTGCATCTTTTCCTACTCAGTTTTGGCAGAAATTGTTCTTACATTAGTGTATCTTAGTAATCACACATCTTCAAAAACCATTGTAGATATATATATATATATATATATATATTAATTGATTCTATCAATTCTATGATCACATAACTCAACTTTTACATGTCGCCAGGGATGCTACCTGTCTTTAAACATCTACTCTAGTATGCTCTTCCATTCCTTTGTCCCTTGTTGAGTCTTACTTTCTTCAATCTATATTACTATATAATTGAGGCATCAGTAACATCTTTAGAGTCTATCTCCTCTACTCTTATTGAGTCCTTGCCTCCATCATCTCAACCATCTCCACCTTCTATTAGGAAATTTTTTATTTGGATATCTCATGCCTGGAATATTGCCTATGCAATGTAGTCCATTTCATTGCTGCACCATGGATAGCTCGCTATACTGTTGCATTTCACATTCTTAGTATTTGTGAAGCACCATCACTTGGAGCTTAATCCTCCTTCTTTGTTGTTTGTTTCAGCTTTGGGCATATTTTGATGTCAATTTCACAGGTGATGTTTCTAGTTGGTGCTTTATCCCTGTCTTTGTGTTTTTCTTGAGTGCTTTCTTATATCTTGGAAGAATAAAAAAGTGATATTTACTCTCTTATTTAAGTGTTGAGATGAAGTATCACACCATGGATGAATCGCTATGAAGGTTTCATCGGAGCCCTTGCTTATTAACAAGGGCATTTTTATTGATCCACCTACTTCATTTTAACTATAACAAAGGTTCGTTATACCGGTAACCAATATTGTTTCGATATTATTTTGAGGCAATACAAGTGGCACAAGTCCCATAGTATTTCGAAACAGCGAACCATCCTGCTTCCCCATCAGTATAGTTCGGTATGCTCCGAACTAGATGGTTCGGGATGATTCAGCATACCTTGACTATGACAAATAAAGTACTGTTCAAATAGTTAGCAATCCGATGTTTTATGAGCATACCAACCATATTGAGAGCAACTATAATTTCATTTGACATTATCAGATTGCTTGGATGTTCTCTCTACCTTATATCTCAAGTATGTAAAATACTACTAACCTCTACACTGTGTGAAGATTTTCCTTCATCAACAATCTTTCCATGCATGATCCACCATGATCATTTTTTGGGGAGGGAGGGTGGAGATAACATTTAACCAAAAAAAAAAAAAAAAGCCGAGGGAAGATTGACCATCGTTACATGCATCAAGAATATACTCAACCACTGATATCAGCTCAGATAAGTTCAGCAAGGGTGATTAAGAGAGGCTGTGGCAGATAACTATACTTTTTGGGGATAGCTTGAGGGTTCATTACACATCGGCATTCACATTAAATAACTTTGGCATTTCATTTCCGTTGCAATCTGATTGTTTTAAACAATCAAACAGCGCAGGTAAAGCAACAAAAGCTGAGTGGTCTGAAGACAATGGTAACTAAGAAAAGTGGTCTAACACACGAGGCCCCACCATTACAGGTCTGGAATGGGTCAAGCTGTATACAGCCTTGGCTTTAAATGGCCTTTCCATCCATGTCCACAATCCACAACAGCCATTGTCACCATGAAGCAACCTTGTACCAAAGTCTCCTCTTACTGTATACTTTAATTGTGATAATATAATTCAACATCAAGCTTTTTAACTAACAGACAATTGGGGTGAACTTTAGTTCTTCATGGAACGACATCATTGAAATCATGTGATGCTTCTTTAAACTCTTTATCGGTCAAAAAATCTGATGGGGAAGAGTGAGTCAAAATCATATACTGGTCCAGCATCTTATGATAGGGAAAAGTGATTTAAAAAAATTACGGAGTTACAGTATTTAAAAAAATTCATGTCAACCATATCTGTTATCTTCGAAATCAGCAGTGGGTAGCACTGTCATTTGAGCTGATACTTTGCTGAATCAGAATATTGTCATCTTCACTGGAATCAGTTTTAATCCCATCAACCATTTTATTATCATATAAACTGAATTGGCCATCATCTTGTCTCCAGCTGTTGGATTAATTTCATAAAATTTCACCTTACACAAAATTGCAACAGCCATTGACTGGAGGACTGGACTTCGCACAACTATCATCTCTTTCTGCAGTATAATCTTCCACTGCAACTTAATAGCTCACTAACTACCAGCAGGGATGACCATTTTTTCTGAAGAGCAGGGGTGACCATTTGATTGCTTAGTTGCTCATCTGACATGGAACTAGAATTACTTGTGTTGACTGTTGACAGAGAAAACTGGAAAAGCAAAATGGATCTCTCAACCAATTGACTTTTTTCTCCCCTGATAATGGATTTCTCTTCTCTACGTAAACTGAAAAATCTAATAGCTATCTTCCATAAGGGGATGATTCTTTGTTGCATATTTCACTTCAAGTCAGCAAGACACTCCTGGACTGGGGAGGTATTCTTCAGAGCAATTTTCGTTGCAATAATGATCATCCATTTTTGCTCTTCGAGAGCTTCTCCAGTTGCTATCATTCTCAGCAAAAAGCTTCTTGCCTATGGCACCACACTTGTTCCCAACCAGCCACAGAGTCTCATTCCAGCTCTCTTTACCAGTGTAACAACTTCTCTGTTAAACCACATTCTGCATTCCCAAGGAAAGAACAAAGGCCAGAGTCCATATGAAGCTGCTGATTATTCCTGCTGCTATAAAAAAGCATCCAAATTCTGTTGCAGCACTGGTTATTTTCCTGAGGGGAGCCTGTATTCCTGATCATATTATTCCAATCCTATCTGCCAAATAAGATGAAATGCACAATTTAAGCATCCTAAGATGATAACAGTAACAATAATGATGATGAGAATCAATAGATAATATGCCATACATAAATACACACGCAGACAAATTGTTGTCTCACAAAGTGTCAACTTCAATGGGTGCATTCTAATATTGTTTTCCTAGATGAATTGGAACTAGGTGAATTTCATTAAATACATTCTCCTGTAAGAATAGCCTTCCTACTTTCTGTTCATGCCAATATATGCATATATTTGCACACGATCCTCAAAAGATTATAGCTTCTGCAATGATGCACTCATGCAGTCATCCTAAACCTTGCCTTGGTGGAATTCTCAGTAGAACTCATTGAACAGATAGACAGTCAACAGCCCTTTCCATTCTCGAAGACACAATAAGTCTGACGATGACCATAATCACAAAGTGATGCTCGAGTTTTTGATCCAATCCAAGTTCAGCTTTTAAAAGAAGACCTCACTTTGAACCACAATAAAGATTCCTCCCTCCTCCATTAAGTATTCCTCACCCTTTAAGACAAACAACAATTTATCTAATCGGTTCATCAAAATGCTCCCTCTTGCTTTCAACATCCAAATATGATCGCTCCTTTAAGGTTCTCTAAGGTACTCTGGATGCAGTTCATTATATCCTTCAAAGCAAGTTGCTCAAACTACTGACAGCCACTACCCATCAAATATAAGTTTACCAACCATCAACTTCCTTTTGAGTCTTTTGGATCAAAAAATAGAACATTGAAGGATCCAAAGCACATTTCCAAGTTTCACTTAAAAATCTATTTAAGCACATTTCCAAAGCACATTTACTCATAATCCTAACTGTGAGCATTGAAAAGAAATTAATAATGTTTTAAGATATCTAAAAGGTATCAAACACAATCTTAAAATCTAACTTTACCAAACACGGTCTTGGAATCCAACTTACCAAAAGTCCAATCTACATCACTAACACATTCTAAAACAGAACCCTTACTAAAAGCCTAATAGCATTTATGGGGCCAACTAATAACTGTTAGCCCTTTCAACAGCAACTCTTGACGATCAACTACCTATGCTAGCTCTTAAACCCCCAACAACTATACCAAACAAAGCTTAAGTCTACTGAAGGTTGGTTATTCACACTATGTAGAAGAACCATTCCTTGTTGTCCAAAAAACAAATACTAATTGCAATGTCTTCAACAGAGTCGGAATACGTGACTATGTTATTAGTAGGTAAAGATATAATCTGGTTAGGACAACTTTTAAGACATGTTCCTTATATCGTAATACTATGGCAGCTATTTACTTGGCAAACAAAAAGAGATTCACAAGTAAGTCTAAATATATCTCAAGGAAATATCATTTCAATAGAAATCTAGTAAGAAAGGATAAAGTAATGTTAGAATATCTACCGATTAATGAAATGTTAGCTAGCCCTATCTATATTAGGGGAGAAGATTTGGAAAACCTTGAACGAAATAAGATTATTACCAATATAGTGGGACTGCCATGGTTGTTACTGCTGGATTTTGGTTGCGCAGCGGAAGATCAAATTTTAAAATTTTTAAACTTTGAAATCCTAATCAACCAAAACCCTAAATCCAGGACCCCTTCATTATATCAACTACCTATAATGCTAATATCCTTTATTCCATTAGGCACACAAGTGTATGCCCTCTAGAGGTGATCCACACAGGAACTAGGTTCAAGACTCTAGCTCCTTTAAAACTTTGATCCTTGATGCTTAACCTTCCAAAGGATTTGATTGGCTTACTTTCTTTCCCTTCTAATTTTTCTTTCTCTTACAAAAAACCCTTCAAAGCCTCTTATCCTAAAGAAGATCTCCTTATCTTGGTTTAGGTCTTGTCCTGAAGAAGACCTCCTTGTCTTGGTTTAGGACAAGACAACCTCTTGTCCTGAAGAAAATCTCCTTGTCTTAGTTTAGGACAAGACATATAAGAGAAATAAAATAAGAAAGAGAGGGAATTGATTTCTCTTTGGATGGATTTTTTATATATCTTTAAACCCCGGGACGCACTCCTATTTATAAAAGGTGGAGGGATGCATCACCAAGGATGCATCCCATCCACATGCCCTATCATAATGAGGCGTGTCCCAAGGATAGCGTCTCATCATAATGAGGCACTAAAGGGAGGGATGGATCTGTATTCGCTCAAAAAATGAGCTATCAGCCTTCTCACGCTGATAACCTCACCCCACACTTATTTCATAGTAATCCAATGGTTCAGATTAAGGCACCATCTAATGGTCCAGAAGCAAGGCGCCATCACCAATGATCCAAATTCAGACGCCAACTAATGGTTCAGATTCAGGCGGCAACTAATGGTCCAGGTCCTTCATTCAGGAAGCCATCCAATGGTTCAGATCGAACCGCTGACCAATGGTCTAGATCCATTATTCAAAGAGACATCTAATGGTCTAAATAAAGCCAATTGGGTTCTAACTCTAGGCCAACCCATATTAGGTCATGATTTAATCATATTAGATTAACCTAATACAAAAATCAGATTTGAATTTAATTCGAATCAGGAGCTAGGGTTTGCAACACGTGCTAGCATGTCTATCTTGCAAACATGAAATCCAATTAAACCCTTAATTAGTTCCTTTTGTGTGTGACCCATTGGGTTCCTCATCCAACCAACAATAAGACTAGGTTCATGTCGATTTATTTCGATTAGAAATCAACTAATCAAATTAGGTCAAATCGAGCTAACCCTATATGCCAATTTGAACCATCTTTCAAATTGACTTATGAATTCAATCAATTTAATTCATGAAAACCTACAAAACATGATTGACGTCTAGCAATGTATCATGCCTACCCAGAAGATGAGGAATTTGGTTGAAATTACTAAAATACCCTTCAGTAGCAAGTTACCGTACAATTCAATCCTTCGATCTCCCTTTATCCCGAATAAACGATGGGTATGAAAAATTATCAAACCCTAACACTTTATTCATTTAAATCTTAAATCACTAATGAAGACTCAACTGATGAAAGATTAAAAACCATTTCTAATATCATCATGCTTTGATCAAAGACTTCCTGAGTTATTATTTGATAAGATTATATAGGATAAATACTCCTCCTCTTACTAGGAGTGATCGATTCCTTATTGACCTACTCACAATCTTCATACACAATTCACCATATCCATGAACACCCCATACATGGCTAAGTCATGAATGAGTATGAACCAAAATATGGATTCATGTGTACAAGATTCAATGGTGATCTCAAGTTTAAGGTCATTTGCACAACTCCCACTAAAAGAATCATCTTTTGACAAGTAAGTAAGACTTCGATAAGATGTTCTCGTTACGGATCAATTCAGTGAACTCATACCTTAATGAGCACCCACATCTTTGTATTAGTGTCCCTACACAAGTGATCATGAGACCAACCACTCTCTCCATTGAGCATACATAGAATATGTCAGTTTTTCTGGAAACATCGATCCCCTACTCGATGATTCTTTGACTAGAAATATTCTACATTAGGGTTTATAAGATCTTAGGTCTTATTGTTATGAACTTCATCATAACCGTAATCTATTGCTCTAATTTATGGGGTTCATCATAATCTTAAAATAAAAAGGTTATAAGACGCAGCATATGATGAATCAAAATGTCTTTTATCAATATCATTCATGAGTCAGAAGAATTTTACAGAAAAGCCCTTGTTACATAAGAAATATGATTGGCTTTTAAAGCACTATTCTTTCAGTTACCTATTCTTACTAGTGATATTAGCTTAATATCTCAAGAGTTTAAACAAAAATTAATCATAGGTATATCCTTAGATTTGTGACAAAGTTACATTTTCCTAAGTACATTAAATCTTTGTAATTGAGATTCTTTCTATGAGATAATGTACATTCTATTTTTATGAGGTAATATACTTTTTTTTTCATATAATTTGGAGGAATAAACTTTAAGTCTTTGATATATTTATAGCAGTTTTTGGAGAGAACGAAGGCACTCTTAATAAGCATGCCTTATGAGTGTGAAAGTTAGGGTCACTTTCTATAATTTTAACTAATAGAGTTCTAGAGTTCTTATGAATATAGGATAAAACATATGACCTTTAAGAATACGGTTTTTTAAATATCAGTATCCAAGTATAATGTGAATATAATCTTTGAGGCATCTCTATCAACAAGAACAAAACTTTATACTCTTGCTTTTAGAGCCTAATTAGATATTTTTAAATTATAAGTTAAGAGGTTACGTACCTATAGTATTGCCTCACGCTAATGCTTATGTATTTTGAAAATAGTAAAGAATTATTAAAATTTTTTATTTTCCATATGCTAGCCATCTGCATCGAGAGACTTTTAGCCAATTTGTTCACTTTCACAAGAAACAATTTGTTTTGATATTTTGATTATTTGATCAACTAGTACCTTTTCAAAAAAGTTTGTTTGAAATAATGACTCTTTTGACTCGTTAGCATCTCTTTCTAAAAGGTCACATCATTTTGAAATTAATGTTTTTTTTTTCAAAAAATATATCACTTTTCTTTCTATATATCCTTGGAACTTTATTAGATAAATATATTTATCCTACTCTATCCTTGCTCCTATGCCAATGCTTTCCTCCACCAGCATTCTTTCTCTTCTTATTACTATGACGAGTGTATGGGTATTGGTGTGCTATAATTTGAGGTGCAGCCAAAGGTATAAAAAGTATATGGGCTTTATACCCTGAGGACTATTATTTTCAAAAAACCACCTATATAATAAAAAATAATTATTTTTAAAAAAATACCTTAAGTGATATGCCTAGTCTAAATTTAATTTAATTTTATAGATTTTCTTCGTCATTGGTCTAAAAGTAACAACACCCACCTTGGACCATATTTCTTTTTTTTTTTTTTTAGTTTATTTTTTAAAAGAAAATTGAACTATTGAAGCAATTACAAAGCATTAATCTCAAGAGCACTGGTATAACGGGATTGGCTTTCCTGTTGCTATTATTTTCTATTGCTTTCAAATCCACGAGTGCAAGAAGACGCCTGAGCTTTGCAAGTCGACGTATTTCTTTGGGACCATTCATCAATCTCACCCTTTAGATGCTATGCTTGCTTTTAACTTCATTTCTTGTCATTTTCGTCCCGTTTCTTTTTAAATACATAGATGTCCACGAAAGGTGACGGAGAAGAGGATCAATTGCAACCAACACAGTTCACATATCAAAATTATTATTCCCATTCTCTTCTTTAACTTTGTTATTTATTGAATAAATAAATAAATAAGCTTGACATCTGTTCTTTGGCTGAAAAAAATCTCACCATATGTTCTACCACACGGAACACCAATTAAGATTCAGACGAGCGTATATTGAATTATGTTAATCAAGTCATCAATACAACTATTCGGTAACTAAATTATATATTTATACATAAAAATAAAATAATTTAATAAAATATTAAGAAAAAAATTATAATGCCATATAATTTTCACCATTATCTTGGAATAATCCTCACCCACCTTCCACTCTTCCATCTCTTTTCTAAATACCAAGTCTCTGCCTTTGGTCACGATGTAGCTCTCAGAGCTGAGACATTGATTCCCAGAAGGCTTGTTATGGTATTTGTTTTGTGGCGTCTTCCATCTATTAATGTGAATAAATCAAATGGAAAAAGAGATCGATCGTATTGCATAAGACCTACTGTCTCAAGAGTAAAAAATTTTGGGCAAGAAAAATATTTATGAATGTGAGTTTCTTGATGAAACGTCTCGTTAACATCACCGGAGTGCACAGTGGGAGGTGGAATTTTCTAGTAAAGAAAGGAACTGAATGGACTCGTCTGGGAGAAGAGTCTTGTTTTTGTTTTGACCGGGTACAAAGCATCAAATCAGCGAACTCATCCCAGTTCTTGCGAGATGACAAAGAAAGGACAAGTCAATCTCCATCAGCAAACATGGTGGAGCTTCCAATTCTTGTGAGATAACCAGCAAGAAGACAAGCTTGAAGTTTAGGCATTGGTTTTTGAGGAAGATAAAGTAAGGATGCCACAAGCGGGATTTGAATTTGGACCACTAATGTATTGAAGTAAGGCTTCGTATCTAAGTTTGCTGAGGCAAGTAGCCCAGTTTTATTAGTTGGACAAAAAGATATTGGACTCCACATGTAAGACAGCGTAGAGAAAAATTCTTCTTGCTTGTTAGAATAGCAAATTTGTATTTTACTTTTCTACAAGTTGCTTAGTTGTTGACATTCAAATATGAACACAATTTTAAGAGATGACGTGCCGAGAAGTAATAACCAACGCCACCGTAACATTCAAGACAATGTCAAATATCAACATCGGAGTCAAAAATACATTCCCCACAAGATGTTTCCTTAGGCTAATAAAATAATTATCAAGTTTTCGGTTAGGTCAATCCAATGTTTTGGTATTGAAATGGTTCTAGGCTTCTCTAATCGAGAAGCTTCTCTTGATGATGCTTGGAAACGCCACACTATTTCTCGGTCTAAGAGCACCGATCTCTTTGGTGGCCCGAAATTGCTGAGTGGGGTGATGGGCAAGACAATCTATACCATCCTATACCAATCACCACACATGAAAACACATACAAAAAAGAGGAAAATTATAATCTCATCATTAACTACTTCATTTTTATTTATTAATTTAATAATAATAAAAATACATATAGTAATAAAAGTACATAACGAGACAGAATTTATAACTTATTATCCAGGCAAAGATTTACCTCTGTTCAAATTCATTCGGATCGATATGAGGGTCCAACTCCGTTGCATTACTAGAATCTATATTGTATATTTGAAGTAGATTGACTTTCTTGGTATAATCCTCTTTCCACTGAACCTCCTTTCTTCTCAATCCACAGAGATAAAATGTAGAATCAATGCCAATAGTTCATCATGGAAGAAAGAATTCGCTGAGCCGAAATCACTAACTAATTCTAAGACAAAGGGTCGAGAAACTCAACATCATTATTTCTGAACAATTTGGAGTCAAACCTTCTTTTTTTCATTATTATGGATAGTAAAATAGTGAGAAAGATTGGATTTAATTATCAATTGCTCGTATCGAAAATAGAATTAACTATGAATTTAAGCCATAGCACATGAAATTGAAATAAAAATAATATATTATAATAATTTATTTTTTTCCTCATAATTTAGAACATCTTGATTAAAATAGTTTACTAAATCATATCATGAAGATCATCATACCAACACAATTTATATCACAAATGACTTCTTAGAACATAATCCCATGCCAACCTAGCATTGCTACCATCATAGACCATACCAGCCAGCTCATAGCGTACATCAGTGTCAGGTTAGGCCAGGCCACGAGCCGTGCAGTATGTTTGCCATCTCTAATCTTAATCTTAAAAAATGTTATACTAAAATGGCAAAGCAGAATCCCTTTCTTTCTTGTTGCCAATATATGTATACCATCTAACAGATGCCACATCAGAGTTCAGAGTTGAATCATTTACCTATGAAAAACGATCCCATTTTTTTATAAAAAATTTGCGTCTGTTCTTCAAATGCAGTCAATTACAATACTTATTTTGTACATTAAATATTGCATAAATCTAAGACAAGGTGCGTATTAGTCGGGCCAGGGGTAGATAACTTTGTTGACACGCAACCAGAAGCGAGCCGGTTACGGTTTAAAGTAACAACAAATATAACATGGCTGCTCCAATAGATTTGTCAAGACCTCGCATAAGATTTCATGAAATATTATAACGTGGTTTAATTGTTTACGGCAACGGAAAAGAGGAAAGAGGAGCCCCATCGTTATTTTTCCAAGTAGTTTTCTTTCCCGTCAAACGGGGTCCGTTCCGCGTTGTCATCGATACCAACGCCGCCTGCTTCAATGGGCCTTGGAACGTCCGACCAAAATCTAATTTGGCTTCTCTGCTTCGACGTGGCGTTTTCTTGCCAGCGGACGGAGACGTTCGTCGCTCGCTCTCGCGCGCTCTCTGCCGCTCATCTTTCTAAAGGAAGCTACATGGAAAGTGATCCAAGAGGATTCCAGAATTCAGTAGTGCATAAAAACGAGGATTCCATGGAATCTTAGGGTTAGGCTTTTAAAGGAGGAGTGGTGGGGAGGCTTTCCGCACCTTGCTCGACGTGTGGAGGAGCTCTTTCTGAGTATTCTGGCTTCCTCTGTTCCTCTTCTCGCATTTTGGTATCGGATTTGAGCCAAAGGTGGGATCTTTGGGAGGAGGCTCCCTGGAATTCTGGGATTTTGGATTGGGTGTCGGTGGTCTTGGCGTCTGAGATTCTTTTAGCAAACGAATTTGGCTTCTCGGAAAGAGAAGAAGAAGAAGAAGAAGAAGAAGAAGAAGAAGCGAGAGTGTGAGAATCCTATCTTTCCAAGTGCGACGTGGGTTTGGGATCAAAAGGTAAGATTTTTGATTTATCTTCGAAGATATGAAAGAAGATTTTTGTCAATTTTATCTTTATCAAAAAAAGGAGGGAAACCTCTGGCCATTTATTTGCGTATCTCCGGTTTTCGAGCCATTGGATCTCTGGGCTTTCCTATCCGGACCCGGACGAAGATTTTCTCAATGATTCAATGTTACGTCTCCAGTCCAATGGATAAACGGCTGAGATCGGGCAGCTGATGCTGAATTGGCTTCTCTGTTCCTTCTAATAGGGTTTATTCTACAGACTAGTATTTTGATCATTTTGTTTTGTTCATTGTTTTTGTGAGATTCTATCTTTTTTTATAAAAAAATAATAATAATAAAAAAAATCTCTGTTCGGTTTCTTTTTCTATTTTCCAATGTTTCTGGGATTTTTTTTGGAATAAGAGGTTGAGAAATTACAACTAATTTCTGAAGTCTAGGTGGAAGCAACCGATTATAACATAACATCAAACAATGGTGATGAGAAGAGTGGACCTCCGATCAGACACAGTCACGAAACCCACCGAGGCGATGCGAGCTGCCATGGCGAGGGCCGATGTGGACGACGACGTTTTGGGCTCCGACCCCACCGCCCACCGCTTCGAATCCGAGATGGCGAGGGTCATGGGGAAGGAAGCCGCTCTTTTCGTGCCCTCGGGCACCATGGGAAATCTCATATCAGTCCTTGTCCATTGTGAGGTCAGGGGCAGCGAGGTCATCCTTGGGGACAATTCCCACATACACATTTACGAAAATGGTGGCATATCGACCATCGGAGGCGTGCACCCGAGGACCGTGAAGAATAATCCCGACGGCACCATGGATCTCGATCGAATCGAAGCTGCTATCAGGCATCCCGAAGGAGCACTCTACTACCCGACCACTAGGTTAATTTGCTTGGAGAACACACATGCTAAGTGAGTATCACTCCCTCTCTCTCTCTCTCTCTCTGTCGCTCTCTTTAATATATTTGGCCATTAACTTGTGGGAATCTTTAGAGTCTGTGCCATTAAAAATGTTTGTTTTATGGTTTAAGGCCAATCTTTAGTTGTTGGAGAATCCATTTCGCAGTAGTCGAGGTTAAGTCATGTTCATTACTGATTATTTTCATGTGCTTGCCTTTGGACCACGTATGACCTTGGTAAACTCTCCTATTACTTCTGCTGAATCCTTTGCGTGTCAGCATAGCTGTGATCCTCTTCCTTTGTCTGTTTGGTTAAAGGTTTGGTAGGACGCAAGTTTCAAACTTTTCTAGGATTGGTGGGCTTGTGTGGTTTTTGTTGGTTGAAAGGTGTGAGCATTCCTCTCATACTTTTCTATTGATCCTTGTTTTCTAATGTTTAGCGACGGGCCACCTGATGCCTGTTTTTTATACTTGCCTAACTTTGTGTGGACCTAGTCCCAAGAGGAGGGTTTTCATTGTTTAATAGTTTAAGGACATGGAACAGGGTTCTGATGAAGTCTTTATGGAAAGTCTTCATGCAACCATGGGACATGAATCGGTAAGTAACACATGGAACAAGAGCAGCAAGTGGGTGCTAAAAATGTCTTCAATTTAAGGGCAACTTACAGAGGAATATAGGAAACCATCAGGAAACTGCTGGAAAACTGTCCATAAGTGGCTTACGTGCCGAAACTGATGACACAACAGTTTCCTTTAGTTTTATAGGCCATCTTCTCACAGTTCGTAAACTCTGGAGAACAAGATAAAATTTGTTTTGCTATAGGTTTCCTGATTGCATGGCATGGAATCTTGTTGTCACTATTATATAATCTCTTTTACCAGGCTGCTTCCAGAGTAATAGGACCAACCACTTGCTTATGTGACATTTATTGTGTTCATTTGTGAGAGCTGCTAGTGTTTCACATATCAGATTGTGGCATTTGATATCAACAAATTATATTGTTTTTTCAATTCAATTCTGTTTGAAAATTTTCAAACATATTTCGTATTAGTAAATTATAACGCCCCAATTCCACTACAAAAAGAAAGTGATCTAGAAATTCACAATCATATTTAAAGGATAACATTGAATACTCTGAAAAAAAAAAAAAAAAGAAAAAAAAGAAAAGAAACTTCTCTTCTGGTTATTTATGTTCTGCCCTGTTATACTGTATGTAACTGAGTCTGAGATAAACCCCCTACATTATTTCTAATTGTTCAATAATCTGGTCCACCCTGCACTTTTGTTGAATCCCTACTTTTTAAACAAAGCTATACACAACTTTCATAATTGGTTTATCAAAATGTGTACAAACTTCATACTTTTAAAGGTTAATGGAGTTTCGAGAGTTTTGTTTATTTGGAGTGCAAGATATTCTTTTAACTTCTTTTATTAAATTCTTTTATCATTTGTTTTATTGCTTAGTCACTTTCCAAGCTTTATTTTTCATAAATCCTAGTCTAGATTAATTTTTGTGAAACAAGTTTTGGAAGAGATTTACATTGCTTTTGAAGAAGAAAACAATGGATAGAGATGGGTCCAGGTGAGTTGTTAATGAAATAAATATTTTTATAACCTCATCTGAGGTGGTACTCAAGCAGGAATCTGCACTCTTTTATCACAATTTTTGATGGCTGATCCTCTATTTGGATGGCATTTTTGGTATCATGCTATATCTTGTGTTTTATTAACCACAATCATTAAATTCAAGCCTGACTACACTCATCTATGTTCAACTTTTTGAATCACTTATTCTCATTCCATTCCATGGAAAGCTATATCTTTTATTGCTCTCAGCTTTTCCAAGTCCATTTTCAAAATTTCTGTCAAAATTATTACATGATTGGCACCTGCAGTTGAAGAAACAGCTGTTAGAATGGTAATATGAAAGAATTCATTCATTGCAATTCCCATTAAACAGATTAATTAATCTTATCAAATTGTAACATGTTACTTCATTAAAAAAAGAAAAAAAGGAAGAGAGAAAAATGTAGAACTTTAACTTTTGTGCATGGGTTAGGGTTTTCTTACTCCTTACCAGCAAATAATGGGCATTTGACCTGCAAAATTAGATACAAACTCACACTTCTCACCAGGGCTTTCTTGGATCTTTGGTGCACAAGCCAGTGCCATCTCATTGAGCTATCTTCTTGCTCTGGGCCATATGCTTTCGTATCATACCAAGTATTTACCAGAATCCTCCTTTTGCCGGCAATTATTTCATGTGATTTAATTGACTTGTTATATAAGACTCCCATATTTGTAACAGCTTGTGCACGGTTGCGTGTAATCTTCCTGTAGAGTATCTCTTTCAATTTGTAGGTTAAAGAAAAACATATTTAGTAAATGATGTTTCTTGTCATATGTCTATCAGCTATTAGTTATCCTGAGGACTTGCAGGTAGCTTTTGTGGGATCAAAAATCAGAATAACACTTCATGAATTTTGTCCTACCAATATAATATGTTGTGTCGTTATCAGTTATTTGGCCTCCTTTTTATCAGTTTTGACTTATGACTGATGAGTAATGTCAAGGCAAGCAAAAATAATTTTGATGAGTATGGAAGCTGCTACCCTTTAGTTCAAATACCATGGTCTGCATTTTTTTTCTCTCTCTTTCTTTCTTTTTTTCCTTTGAAGTGTCAGCTATTCCCCTTAACTTTCTTATGCACTGTTAGATTTTGGGTCTAGGAAATCCAAACTCTTCTTTTATAGATATGAGTATTATACAAATATATTGAAACACCTTACTGGTAGCATGGTTTGTTCCAATTGACATTATTTAATAGCTTATTATTGCTGCTGCAGTTGTGGGGGAAGATGCATTTCTTCAGAATATACAGACAGGGTAGGCGAGATAGCTAAGAAGCATGGTTTAAAGCTTCATATTGATGGAGCACGCATCTTTAATGCTTCAGTTGTAAGTATTTAATACCTTCTGTCTGCTGGATGTTAAGATAAAGTTAATTAAGCTTTTTTTAAGATATGAACTGTGAGTTTCTGTTCCCAGTGGATAAAATGTAAGTATTGCAGTCCAACACCTTTCTTTTCTTTCATCTTTTCACTATTTCCCAAAAGTTTGTCACGTAGTTTCCCAAGAAAACAATGATAGTAGTTTGAGGAAGGGTTTCGTTTTTGATATTTTAGAGTTGAAAAGGCAGAGTTTAACAGGAACTAGATCAGTTTTATTGATTTTGAGCATGTTAAGTTTTTATAAGTCTCAAGTATGATAACAGAGATTAATATTCAGTATATGAAGGATTTATGATTGTTGTTATAGTCCATGACTTCTATTTTACTTCTGTGAAGTATGTGTGATCAGAATCAGTTTGATCTGTATCTGTCCATAAATCTCGGTATGTTTGAGAAACAAGAAAATTAACTTGTACACAACATGGTTTTTTTAATACTTATGCTTTTGTACTTTCATACTTATCTAACTATATCCATTGAATATGCTAGGCATTGGGTGTTCCTGTTCATAGGCTGGTGCAAGCTGCTGATTCAGTTTCGGTATGACTTGAGTTGTGTTCCTCTATTATATTTTTCTTCATTAACCTTTGTTTAATTGTTCATTGTGGGTATATCTTCTTGCTATTTATCAATAGAGAATGAACTTGCTGCTCTTATCCATTGCCTTTTCAGAACAGCACTGAAACAGGCTAATTCTTTATTTTCTTATGCAATGGACAATTCAGGTGTGCATGTCAAAAGGATTGGGTGCTCCTGTTGGATCTGTTATTGTCGGCTCAAAAGACTTTATTACTAAGGTATTGGCATGTATATGGTAGCATAGTTGCTAATATATGTCTTCACAGGATTCTTATGATCCTCAAATTAACTTATTTCAGGCTAGAAGGCTCAGGAAAACCTTAGGTGGTGGGATGAGACAGGTTGGAGTCCTTTGTGCAGCAGCTTATGTTGCTTTGCATGATAATCTGGGAAAGCTTGTGGATGATCACAGAAAGGCCAAATTGTTTGCAGGTTATAAATAGGTTTCCGTCATTTAACTTTCAGCTAGCTTTGTTCTCAATGTTTGGTTTGCTCACTGAAAGGTTTTTTGCCCCTTCCATGCATATACTCAAAAGTATTTGTTTTGCTGTGTTCAGTGGCTTATCTTCATATTTTACTTTCTGTTAAATTGTTCGGAAGCATTTACTCTTTTGTCAATATCAATCTGAATTTTTCAGATGGTTTGAAACAAATCAAAGAATTCACTGTTGATCTATCTACGGTGGAGACTAATATGGTTAGTATACCTTACTGATAATTAGTTATATTTTATGAAATTACTATACAAGATACTTGTAAATTTTCTGTGGAAGACATATTTAAGAATTAGGAGAATTTAATTCTTCCATTTTGTCCTCTGTGGATAGGTATTTTTTGATATTGTCAAGAGTTCACTTATATCTCCTGAAAGACTCTGTCAAGTCTTGGAAGAGCATGGTGTACTTGCAATGCCTGCAAGCTCCACAAGGTGCCATCCCAAGCCATTGCCTTCAAGTTGTCCTGTTTTGTTGTTTTCTTCTCCTTCACAGAACTGAAAGTTTTCTAAACAGCATTAGAATTTTTTCGATTCTTAACTTTCTACATTCATAATCAATTATATTATAATGGCAGTTGTCTATGATGTATCCGTTCCTTCATATTTTTCTGGTTCTGTGACCTAGTTGGACCAAGGCAACTGTTACTAACTTCATGCTGAAACATTGTGCTGAGAATGGGTGACACAGGATTGGGCTTCAGATTGATTTATTTGATTTTTATTCACTAAAATCTTTAGGTTAGAATTTGAAAAGATACATGATGATTGAAAGTTTAGGGCTTAATTTGAGGAAAAAAATGATGAATTTATGATACAATAAAGATGACATCAACAAAACCTTAATCTCAAACTAGCTGGGAATGGCTACATAAAGCCTTTTTCTTCATGCTACTCGGTGCAAGGCTATATTTTTATCAAATGTAAAGATATTAAATCTTTATTTATTTATTATTTCGGTATAAATTTCAATTTACTTTTATCTCTTTTTTTTTTACATGTATCAAATCACTCCATCATATTGAAGCATCCCTAGGCTTATATTGCAAATTGGTTTAACCATTTAAATCGTTCTTCTCTTAATTTATCATCAATTGGTACTGCCTTAACCTTTTTTCATGAATGACTTTATTTTTTTTTATTTTTTCTTGTATTACCATACATTCATCTTAACATTCTCATTTCAGTCACATTCTTCTTATATGCATGTAATTTTCTAGCAGCCCAACATTCCATACCATAAAGCATAACAGTGTGGTTTTATAAAATTTTTCTTTAACTTGACAAATATTCTTTAATTATATAATATTTCAATTACACTTCTTCATTTTATCCAACCTGCTTTAATCTTATGGATAACATTAATCGGTCCTTCTATATGAATAATCGATCCTAAATATTGAAAATAATCATTTTTAGAAACTATGTGATCCTCGATTTTTACTCTATTAAATTCTTAAGATTTCTGGTTACTTGAAGTAATGGAGGGATTTAAAAAATTAATATTAATAAATGGAGAAATTAGGTTCTATTATTAAACATGCACAAACTAACAAGTGGATCTAAAATGGTAGATAGAATGATTGCTCAAAATAAAAAGAAAAGCACAATGTTGCTTCTATTGATGGAACATGAATCAGAGAAATTTCACAACCAAGTTGCCCTAGACATTATAATATAATTAGGTTTTTAAGACAGCTTAAGAATAGGGTGTTGCTTATACAGGATATTTCCATTCTTTAAGGTAATAATATCACAAGAAAGCAAGTGACAAAATGTGTCTGGAAGACTCTCTGGCACACAGCTCAAAGCCGAATGTTGTAATTTCCAAAAGAAGGCCAATGAACTTCATACTCCAACCATGTGAAATATGGCATACCCATAAAAGTGAATTCACATGACTAGAACAAATAGGTTATATTTCTCATTTTTTAAATTAAAGTTTAATTGCTTTCAGGGCATACATCTAACCCTTTAAAGACAAGTAGACCAGTTTGAACCGAATAAGGTGTCATGCAAAACTCATGGCTGTACATCTATTAAACATTCATCGAAGGTCAATCCTCTCTTTCCTTACTTTTCCCTCTTGGAAACGTGAACATCAACTTCCCTCTCATGCAAAAGTCATGGCTATATCTCTGTTAAACATTTATGAATGGTTAATCCTATGTTTTCTTGCTTCTTCCTCTTGTAAACATGATCATCAACTTTCTTTATGTCGGTAATGCCTATTTTGCAAGTGAAATTCATGGGAACCCAACATAGCTGACCTCCTGAAATTGGAGTAGATTGGTTATGAGAAATTTGATTACCATTTCCTTTGCTTATGTGTTGCTTGGTTGATACTATAATCACTGTCTTGTAGCATGCTCATAATATATGATTTGTCTACTCTTCCAGTCTTAAGCCCAAATGACTAATATTGGTAAACAAGCAAAAACATTCAGTGACACATATAAATTCTAAAATGTTGTTACTTGCAACATTAATTTTTCATTTCTTTCAGTGTCAGGTTTGTTGTCCTTTGCCAAATTTTAGAGTGATATTCACTATTGTGTTGCTTGGTGTCTACTCTTAAAGCCTTAAATCCAAATGACTAATATTGATAAATAAATAAAAAATTCAGTGGCACATAAGTTTCGAGATTTTATTACTTATTGCAACGGTTTTCATTTCTCAGTGTCAGGATTGTCATTCATTACCAAATTTCAGAGAGTGACATCCACTATGCACTGGCATGTATTAAGGTAATCCCACAACTGATCTGCTCTATTATACTTTCACCATTCTAGTTGTGATTTCCTACATGACTTTGATGCTTAATCGCGTCTTCCTCCCTCCAGCAAGCTGTTCAAGAATTATCAACCGATGGTATTGCAAAATGAGGCTGGAGTCATCAACTTATTTTTTCTCCTTCTGATTTATAAATGCATTCAAAATAAAGATGCAGGAATTCATCATTCTTCCTTTTGAAAACATTTGATATAACTATGATTCAATGTAAACAATTATCAAGCCTTCTTGTCTATTTCAGAGGCCCATGTACTCCAATTTCTCCGTATCAATGTCTGTTCCTATAGTTGTGCATGTTTTAGTGATGATTTTGCGAGGTTCAAGGCATGTTGTCTAATTAAATGCACTCATGGATCCAGACCATCCATTGGTCAAGCTAAAATAGGTGCCATGAACATATCTTACTTTGGATGCACCTGATTATTAGCAACTGCATGTTGGCTATTACATGGCTTAGATAGCACAGGGATCTTAACTTATTGACATGCCATACTTATAAAATTATAAACTGATCTTGCTGATTCAGATTTTGTTTTCGAAACTTTTCTTTTCCTGTTGAATATTTCGATTTTTTTTCCATGTAAAGTTTAACTCTTGAAGATGTGGCCAGAGTGAGGCTTGAATCATCTATTCACCCTATCAGCTTAGTTACAGTTATAAATCTCATACTCAAGGTTATATCAAAGAAGTTGTATCCATTTTGACCTTTTATTTATAACTCTTAAATAAATTGAGGAAAGAACAAAAGGTTGTACAAAGAGAACAAAACTCGATAATTGTCTTGCTTATCCTAATCATATATGGAGGATACGTAATAAAGTATTAAATACAAGTGGGATGATTGGATGTCCTGTCACTGAAATAGGACATAAAAAAAAAAAAAAAAAGGATTAAGATGGGACAAGATGTCTACCATCCCAGAGATATGGGTATCTTATTTCATATATAAAAAAAAATCAAGACAGCCCATCTCACAATATTTAAAAGCAATTATATAAAATGCTATCATTTATAATCTAAAATAATTATTTTTATTTTTCATGTTTTATTTCTATTAAAATTCATAATACGTTTGAATGATTTTGGAGGGTGGAAATATGTTATAAAAATGCTTGTTATTATAAATAAAGTTACTATTTTGATAAAAATCCTAAATCAATCATTGGTCAATCTCATAGATCTATATGAGTCCAATCTGAGCTCGATGGAGCTTATTGTACCTATTTAAATCTTAGCATATTTAGAGCCAAGCACTTGCATAAAATTAGATTATTCAATTTATGTTTAATTCAATTTATAGCTATTATTCTAGTGATTTTATTTTAAGTCATTAGATTGTGTTGCGAATAAATTTATGATAGTTTTCAATGTTGAGGAATTTGGATTTATTATTTTGCTAGAAAGTTAGTCTTATCATGATTTTAGTTATAGATAGGAAAGGAAGAGAGGTGTAATCACTGTTGGTAATGATCAAAAGAAGTTTTCTTGTACCATATAAATCCACTCTTCATGACTTGTTTTGTAATGGTTCCTTCTATTTTATAAAAACTCATTTAGACTCAAGACAAATCAAAGAAGTGAGGATTATAGAAAACTATGTGGCTGTTAATAAAATACGCTTTAAGTATTATCAAATTACACCTATATATGATTTGCAATGTTACACTTAACTACCATATTTTTTAAATTTTATCAAATTATACTCATATGATTTGATATTTATATTTAATTATTATGTATTTTAAACGCTATCAATCTATATCCATATAGTTTGAAATATTATACTTAATTACTTATGAATTTTAAATCTACTAAAATTTTATGTAATTTAATAGTATTTAAAATACATAATAATTGAATATAAATATCAAATCACATGAATATCATTTGATAAAACTTAAAATATATAATACTTTAGTGTCACAATGTAAACTATATGGATGCAATTTAATAATGCTTAAATCATATAATAGTAATTTATATTTTATTTAAGATAATAATAATGGTAATATAATGGATGTATAAGTAATATTATCAAATAATGGCTTTTATTTCCATCCTATACTGTAAAAAAAAAAAAAAAGTGGTGTCAGTATTTTAAATTTTGAAATGCTTGTGTCATACCATCATCAAGATATGATCATATGTCTCATCAGCATGGCCGACCTCAAGTACGCTGATAAGACTTTTTGTACGGATGACGAGACAATACGGTCCGAAGCGATGCACCACACGAAGAATGGAGGAGAGGGCAGGGCACCGTTTCACTATTTTTCCCTTAAATAAAATACAGACATTGACATAAATAGCATAAATAAGAAAGCAAGCTCACCGTACGGCAAGGTCAAAGCCATGACAAAGTCCTCATTCCTAAAGATGGAATGGGTCCCAGAGGTGGGGGTAACCCGAAACGAGAAATAAAAGAATCCAACTCCATTTTTTGGCCTGCATGTTCTTCTTCGACCATCCATCGTCAAACAACGTATCAATAATAACTCTCTCTCTCTCTCTCTCTCTCTCTCTCTCTCTTCGTCCCTCGTGCATCATTCATCAATCAAATCTTCCTCAATATTTTGGTTCTCAACTCAAATATTTAACCAAGTAGCCCTCGTGTAATTATTATTTTATGTCAGGCTTTTACCTTGAGCTACAAAGGGAAAGGGCAGAACGTGAAATGCCTGCAAACTTGTCGCAAAATTAGTTCAAAATTTATGTGATTTGAAACTCGTACTGCAACTTTGTAGGCCCTTGTGGACCTTTGGCTGTCTGTGTGGAGACAAACGCATAGTAGAAAAGATTCCATCTTTCCGTTTCCCACATTTATAAACTAATTCATATGCTTGATGTTCGTGATTGAAGCAGGAAGTGGGAATGGTTGACCAGTCCTAGCACAGGCTTTTTGAGTTTTGTCTCTTATTCAAAGGATATTCCTAACATTTCGATGAAAAATTTTAGGTTAAAATATGCATTCAAAGGATAATCCAAACTTTCGTCCCTCATATGTTCCTAAGATATCAGGTTGATAAAATGAAACATCACTTCAGTTACATTCTTAGGACATGTGAAACTAAATTACAACAAAAGTTAAAGAACCAAAATGACTTTTTATAAAATGATTTAAGAATTAAAAATATATTTTCATCAAAATTTTACTAAATTAGGAGACATTGTTTTATCTTCAAACTTTAATCGAGCTTTTTCTTTTCTTTTTTCTTCTATTTTTTTTTTATGTTGATGATAAGCAAAAGATCCTTGGGTTCATAGCAGAGCTAGCCCTAGGCTACTAAGGGCAGCTAATTATGTAACCCTGCGCTGAGGTCCAAATGACTTTAAAGCAGATGCCACAGCAAGATTCCCCTTCCACTATCTTGTTGAAGCTTTATACTCCCAAATAACACAGACAAAGACAGACATGGGTGAGTGATAGATAGGATATGACTCTTGAACCCATCCTATAATTGCGGTTAGCTCTCGTTCAAACTGGTTGGAAAATTGTGCTCGCATGGAAAGGCCATCATATAATTAGCATATGATGCGATCATACAAAGCAAGCTTGTGATACCTCCATTCTATATGAGTTGAAATAATATTATTTTATTTATTATTTTACTTATTTCTTTAGTTAATTGAGAGGCAATGATATGCTTCAAACCTCTTAATATTAAATTATTTCGTTCAATTGCCAAAGTATTCCATCGACTTGATAAGTTAGTGCTTTTTAAATAATATATTTTAAATAAAAAAAATATTTCATTAGAATCATTGATCGGATGTATCTAAAATTTTTAATTTTATAAAATAAAATTATTTTTATTTTTTATTAAAATTAAGTGTAAATAAGAAGTGTATCAATTGAAACGCTAAGATGATGACGATCCAACATCCTTCTCGATAGTGCTAAGGGTTTAAAAGTGTGCCTGCAACAAATAATTTTACACGCAAAATTATAGATTTTTATGTAAGCATCAGTTGCATTGATTTTTTTTTTTAGAAAAGAGAAAGGAAAAAAATAAAATAATAATAATAAAAAAAAAGATGATGACCTAACAAGAAAGAAAGGAAGGGCCCATCTGGCCGGCACCAGACACGCACGCGCGCACGCACAATCACACATGCACGCTGTCGCCGGACCCCACACGGGCTTCCGTACGGGGTAAGGACCTCTCCGGGTCTGCCATGTGGAGCCGCGCCACTGGCCCCGGGAGCCGCGCCGACAGGGAGGACGGGGAGCCACGTGGGACGGCACGACCGGCGGGGCCCAGCTCAGGGTCCAATCAAATCAAATCACTCGGCCTTGATACACGCGCTCCCTCTTTCTCAACGCGCACCCGGTTAATTATTATTTTATTATTTCTTAAATAGAAAAAAGTTGGACACCATCGTCCGGAAATGGACCGATGGCGCGGGAATCTCGTACTACCGGTCGTTGAATGTTTCCATGACCATCTCCCCCCTCCAACAAAAAAAATCTTATACTAAACTAATAATATTTTAGATAGACATAGACTTTCTTTGGCGCCAAAAAAGAAGGTAGGTATATATATATATATATTGTCTATATTTTTATGAAATATAAGTAAAACTTTAGCATCACATTAGCCCACTTGATGCTACGAATTGTCTGATGGTGTCTTGTCCGGGCATAAAAAATTAGAATCCGTCCAAAAGAATGGCCCGGAGAATTGCTAATAGCACAATAAATAACACCACCTAAAAAGAAAGGGACAGCAAACCAATATATCACAGAAGAGCGTTATCTAACCAAAATATTAGAAAGATTGCACCAAAAAGCCTTGTCCCTGTCCCTGTGCTTCGCACGTGCGAGACACCAAGAACATCATTTATTGGCTATTATAATTTTTGTTCGTGAAAAGGTAAATCATCCGGATTCGGAGTGTGAGATGAAAGCTTCTCTTTTCTCGCTCCCTTCGTATCTCCATGTTCTTGATTTTGATTTCAACCCCAACCATCCCTTCAGAAGCTTCGTGTTTGGTAGGATCTCTCTCTTCTAGAATATATATATATATATATATTCTCTTATTTTTAAACTGCTAGCGTGCCTAAAAACAAAAGCAAAAAAAAAAAAAAAAAAAAAAAAATAGCGAGTATAAAGTCTTAACTCTATTAATTTGAGGGCCAGGGTCATGGATCAACTCGTGGTCAAACTGGAATTTGAGAAAATTAATCTTTTATCCGGCTCTCAACTCGACCAAACACAGTGGCTTATATTGTATCACTCACCAATGTAATTCCGAGCAAGAATGCGGCTGGCGGCTAAATTTAACCGCGTATTTTGTTGGCTGTCCAGCAATCATCACTGAGCTAGAAACATTATAAGTCAAAAAAAACCAAATCAAAAAAGTGTTTGTATTAATTAAGATAGCATCATGTCGTATCATTTTTCTCACCCTATCCTGCTCCCCTTTTGTTCCATGCATCGTTTACTATTCATGAAAGAGAGCTGATTCCTGAGTTATTGACTGGGTTTGGATAAGGCATTTAACAAATTCAAAAAACTTTGAAATATAGTATTTTAAAGTATAGTATTTTAGAATTCAAAAATTTTACAACTTTTCTTCTTTTGATAGTTATTCTTAAAAATAGAATTTTGTCTAAAATTTATATAGTTGCTATTATGTTATTATCAAATACTTATCCCAGTCAAACCTTTGCCACATCCCTACCACCAGAAAGGTTATTGCCACCCTCTACTAAACTACCAATTGTGCTTTCAACATCGACATCGTCAACATTACCTATGACCCCCGTAGTAGTGCCATTACTACTCACTCCCCCATCTCCTACTCCTTCAACCCTATCATCTTCTCCATCATGGAGTTGGTGTCCTACAACGTCTGCAAATTCATAATGGACACATTGCTAGTGTCATATGAGGTCAACTTGGTAGTACCAGAATCCTAACAGTCAATAGAACTGTGAAACATCACATAAGTACTTGTCAACAAGCAAGACTTCAACATAGCGACATCAATGTTCAAGGCTTATAGGGTGGTGGAGGAGTTTGAGGTAGATGAGCATGGGGAAGGGACATGATGTTCGACCCACTAATGGGGCTGATTTGTTGACCACGGAGCAACTTCAATCATTGCCAACGAATCGAAAGGAGATGGTGCTTTGTTTTTATCCTCTCCACTCAAACCATTCATTGAGGTCATTAGAATCGATCGTGAACCCAGTTCAGCCAATGCTTACCATCGAGGTAACAGAGGTCAGAGATCGATCAATTTACCTCAACATCACCCTAGTGAATGGCTTCATGGCGATCAACACTAGTGTGGTCCAAACCTCTATCATCCAAATTAACTTCGATCAAAACCCTATCGCCATCTTCATCATTTCAAAGGTTTTGCTTTCAAATTAAAAAGAACTTCAGCAAGGACTCATCAAGTAGTGGTAGAGAAGGGGCTATGCCAAAGTCGAAGAGTGAAGCAATGTTGGCTCCACTACTGGTACAAGCAGGGGTGTCTGCATTGAAGAAGGGAGATGAGAGGATGGGGCCTCAACTACACTTAGAGAGAAATGCTCAGAGTCCTTGGCCTGCTTATTAAATATCATCTTGTTTTTATAAATGATCATTTTAAAAAATTTGTAAATAATACCTCTAGAGATAGGCTTTAAAATGCAAAATTTGAATTCTTCAAATTTTTATTTATAATTTCATATAATTTTAAAAAAAAATTTCTTGAAAGTCGTTAAACAAAGAATTTTGATTTTAATCTTTTTAAATCCCCACTCTAAATAAAATCCATCCTAAAAATCCTTTGTCCAAACACAACCTAAAAGATTTATAATTTAAGTGACTCTTCATTTAAAGCAATCCATGATTCTTTTGTATTTGTGGACCGAGTTAGCATTTAAGGAAAGCGATTTTTTTTTTTTTTTCTTTTGGCCTGTTCAGTTAACTAGCTTCTTCTTCTTCTTCAAAAAAAAAAAAAAAAAAAAAAAAAAAAAAAAAAAAAAAAGGAAAAGAAAAAAGAAACAACCCAATAATTTGCCTTGCTTTCCTAGTTTTGCAACTGAATAAAAAACTGTTGTTGGGATTAGGCAAGGAATTGAGCATCTCTTGTTGCTGCCAATTTATTGTTGACATTCCAACCCCCAAGCGAGCCTGCAAGTTAAATACGATTTTGCGGACCAGTGTTTTGGCACCTATCCGCTTCGCTAATGGACATGCTGTACTGATCCAATACCCAGGCTTGGACTTGGTAGGTCCCAGTATTCACGCATGGCATGGTTGACTCCAATACATATCATGTCAGTACGAGGGTTGAACCATACTAATAAGACATTGCTACAGGATCTACTGCAATTTATATAATGTATAATTAAATATTTTTTATTACATTCCTAAACTTCTGTTCTCCTTAATTTTTGAGAGCCATCAAAGTGAAGATGGAGGGTTTGAGACCCTACATGTGTACTCTTTTCTCCTAACTTACGTGACGGAAACACCACTTGAATCCTATAGCTCATCTTTGATTCTATAATGAAGTGCTTCACTAATGCATGAGACATGGCATTTGCTAGAATGAGACAACTAGTAGCAATGGAAATCACCTGATGCATGTAAAGCTACTATACATGATGCTTGTCACGGCTGTTATCTGATGACAATGGAAAATTAAAGTAAGGAATTAATTTTTTTTAAAGAAAAGATGACACAAACAATAGACATATCTTATAAACATGAATCCATTAAGAAAAGATTTGTATGGCTGACCTAGCTAATATGAGATTAAGGCTTTATCATCGTTGTTATTGTTATTGGCACCATCACCAATGTTTTATTGATAATGAAATGATAGAAGGGAAAAAGGGAAGAATTAATTGCAGGTCAAGATTTTCATCTTCTTAAATTTATAATAGGCTTTATAAGCAGGGATCTTTGGAACTTTCAAATCTTCCCACAATGAAAAATTAACCAATCTATTTTTCTAGAATTCATCTCCTAGCTAATCAGCTTGCTTCCTATATGCAAGTAGTACCCTCTGGAACCATAGGGTTGGCTTCAAGGCTTTTCTTCACTAGGCCAACGGACTTAGGTTTGCTAGGTGGCAAGAAACCCATCATATTTTCCTAAAGAAGATGGCTTTCTTCATTCATTGGAAGGTCTTGTCAAATGCAAGAGGGTAGTACTTTCAAGGTAGTCTCTGATAAACTAGATGATAGGTGGACGTTATGACAAAGATAATGGCTTTCTTCATTCAAATATATTCATAGCATCCCCATATGGCATTTCTTTATATCCTAGCATCTTGACATTAGGACGTTATGACAAAGAACCCATACATGGGACCCGAATCACAGAAATATGTCCATATGAAAAATAACATAATAAACCCCTCTAATACAACCTATTCCTTTTTATTCAGTGTTAATACTTTGTCTAATGAAACATTTTCTTTTTTAATTTTCTGAAGAACGATGGGGCAATTATCATGGTTGCATTTCTTAGGGGAATGACCAATGAAATATTCTTTTATATTGCTACCACATAAACGTTGAAGCAATCTTTTCTACATTGTAATTGAAGTAGCAAGAATGCATAGAAGATGTTTCCATGTTCATAGTAAATGACCCCTTGATGGGACCACATGTTGCAGATCCAAAAATCCAGTCTAGATATATAATATAAGATTAAATTTTAATGGTTGTATGTAGAAACTTGGACAGAAGTGGTTTTCATTTCATGCCACGCAGCTGAAGGGGATGACATGCCCATATCAAAATAACATCACCCACAGTAAGACGGACCCAACCATATTCATCAAATTGTCTTTAACTGTCAGTAGGCAACCTAACAACAGCAAAGCAATAGTTTGACGCATCTTATCCCACACTCAAAGTTATATGTGAATGGAACAAATATATGCGACAAGCAAACAAGCAAACAAGCACCAGAGTGCTCTACTGCCATGTCGAATTTATGATTAGGTTTTTTGAGATAAGAAGTGATAAGAGTGCAACATGATAGAGGGGATAACTAGAAAAGAATTCAAGTTTATCAGTGACAGGCTAATGATTTGCTAGGCATTGATAATTCCTTCTATTGTGTTAGAATTTTGACATCAAAAATCAATATACTTAGTGGATTTCCCTACATTATGAAATTTTGTGACAGAATCTGATTTCAAATGGAGACTGAAAGAGAACACAGATAAGATGTCATCCTACATCTATACCATTGCCAACATCATCCACAAAATTTTCATCAGGGAGAAATTAAGTTCTGTAACTTAAAATTGGATGTCAATAATTTCTCAAAGGCTTTTTACCAGAAATGATGTGACTAATTTACTGTCAGCGACGTTGAGGTATGCTAGTCAGCACCTCTATTCAGTGAATGTGTTTCTAGGTTTGAACTCAGAAGATGGCATTTCCACAATATATTTGTACCCAAAAAGAAAAAAATGACTGGTTCATCATAACTACCGAGATGCATTGATCTCATCACTGTAGTGCAAATCACATGGAGGAGTTGTTATGAATATTAAATAAAAAGATACAAGAGAATGGAGTAAGCACCAAGATTATGCTCTGGAGAGGGTATTATACATCAAGATCAAAGACCTTTAGAATCCAAACCACTTATGAAGAGTTAATCCCTCCCTTTTTTTTTAAGGCAACCAAATAATAAATAATAAATAACTAATTAGACATTTATCAGAAAAAATTTCTTAAAAGAAAATAACCATATATATATATATATATATATATATATATATATATATATATGTTTACTCTGGACAGATGATTAACTTGCTTCTTTTAAAACCTCTCAATGCATGCTTCCTTTTTCCTCTATCATCTTTCTTTTCTCCTCTTCCTTATATCTATCTGTTTTCTTTTAATTTTGAACTTTTTACCTTAACAAGAAGATTTGCTATCTCCTAGTTGAAGCCCGTCATATAAATCTCCATAAATAAATCAAATAGTTTATTTAAAATCATAAATCTTTTTCTTTGATTAGCTAACATCACAAAAGGCATAAAGTTTTGTTAACACCAATGGTCGGTGGATATCATAAATTTTACTCAATTCTGTATCTGTCAAAGGTTGCAAATGTCCACAACACTATGAAATACCTGCATTCTTTTGAAAGGCATTGGCCACACATATTCCATTACGCAACTTACCATGATATAGAAAAATACACTCAACAGATGCAGCCTATTGTGATGTTTAAGGAAATGTCACATGAAGTTGAAAAAAAATATCGAAAAAGACTTGAAGCGACGTATCTCCAGTAGTTAGCAGAAATGTCAACTTAAGCTAAAGACAGCGTCACTTGCAAACATAGCAAAATAGTGTGGCTGTAGTCTTATTTTGGTGTAGTCACCATTTTCTATTAGAAGATAAAGCCCTTCAACGGCTCAGGATCAAGTTTTCCCTTGAAACCATAAAGGCAGAAATGAAGATATATATTCAAAAATATTATTCAAGTTTTCAGAACATGTCTACCTAGCCTATAAAACATATGATTGGTGACTCATGTCTACATTTTTTCCAATATGCCGTGACTCTTTGTTTGAGTTATCATATATATTTCACCATACTAAATCATTTTTTATTGAATTAGCTAGTGCCTCTGCTACGATTCATCCTTGAGTTCATAGTCAATGCAGAATTTGATAGCACTCTGTGGGTCATGCATCTTTACGATGGAATTAGCCATGTCGTTCATCTTTCATTTCCTGCATGCTCTCTTATGGATTCCAGGAAGTCAAACTATAATTTTTTTTCATGGATTTGGTCATCTAATTTTATGCACTGACCCTTATTTTCATCTGATTGATTTGAGGCTTCCTTGTCCGCAAATCAACTCTGAACTCTCTAGTAAGGACACAGAAACATTGTAAAACAACTCTAAGAGAAAATTAACCAACTTAACCCCAGAGACAGATAAATCCATCATGAGTTGATGCTTGTTATTTTGTATAATAAATATGGGATTATGTTCAATCATCATCTCCTCTAGTGTTTTAAGATCTCACAGATTGTCACTCAGATTTATAAGTCTTGATCTATGAGCTCAAATGCTCGTGCACCTCTTACATGAATCCAGAACACATATCTCACTTGGAGCCGCTTTAGTTTCAACCAAGAGAGTGATCTAACGTGATGCAACCTATTAAGTGAATGGGCTGGATGCGGGTCTAAATCTTAAACTCAAATCCATTTTGTGTTATCTCTAGAGTCGACTTGGACCTAACCCGATCTTGTAGCCCTAACAGTAAACAAGTACATGAGGAACACTGCCTTGATTTTAGTTGATAAATCACTTTAGCCTATCGAATTTTTCACTTGAACCGACAAGAAGGAACTGAGATTCCTATAAAAATAACATTAAGCACTTCACCCATTGGACCATGATTAAAAATACTAGTCTTATGAACTGAGTAAAGCTATTCTCAAGAAAACAGTTTGGCGTGTACTACTTCAGGTGGATGAAGAGACTAAGCACAGGAGCAACTCTAGATAGGGGGCCTTTGGTGCCTCAATAAGGAAATGGTAAGTTCCGCAAAGATTACTATTAGATGACATTTATTTTCTGAAAAATATCATGAATGTTAAAGTTGTACAAAAATGAAAAGAACTGTTATATGAATAAGAAGAGATTTAGAGTAATGGAAGCAACAAGTAGGAGAACGACTAGTCGGTAATTGAGAACATGATACCACATAAACTTTGTTCTACATAAAAGGTTTTCATGGTGTTGTGCTCGGGTGCATGTTGAGTGTTGATTCGGATAACTAATGAAAGAAAATTGAAGAACACAAATTCTTTGTGGTTGTCTAATCATGACATGTAACCAATTTCATGGACCAAGACAGTTTAAAGTAGTCCATTAATTACTTAGTCTCTCAAATAGTAGGCCTGATTTTCAAACTTTAACCTATTTTCTTTAGAGCATCACTTATTGGCCCAAAAGTTTACATTATGAAACGTTTTAGGTCCTTAACATCTTTTGCTAGCCATTGGGATACTGATCATGATGACATAATCCATGCAACAAAATCTCTATAGCACCACAACTGTTATATGCATAAGCCTTCTCTCAAAGACATAATATATAAACTTCATAATATTGCAAATTTGATCACAATATTAGAATATACATGCACATGTGTGTGTGCGGACGTGCGTAGAACGAGGAAACATCAAGTTTCATAATTAGCCTCCATTTTAAGTTGCCATGATAAAATAGAAGAATATTCTTAATCCTGAAGCATTCATCATGACTTGTCTAAGTTAAGCATATGCCTTTTGTCATTAGAGAAGATTTTGTTAATTTAAAATTGCCAGGAAGGAAACCTAGATTGCTGGGAACATTCCAAATTTAAATGCAAAGAGAGCTCAGAAGTCATATATACCTAACCTACAGGTAAAGAGACAATACAGTTTATATAAGGGTAAACAAGAAGGGAGCATTCTGATGTCCAGAAGACCAACAGTAATAGAGAATCAGAAAATGTGATTTCTCCAAAAGGAAAAGCCTGCACCACCCAACCACACCAACTGTTGAACCACAACGAAGGGTTGTCGGCTACATTGATTATGAAATTTGGGTGGTGTTCCACCTCCCCCTTACTCAAAAAGAAAACAGAAAAAAGAAAAAAAGAAAAGAGAGAGAGAGAGAGAGAGAGAGAGAGAGAGAGAGAGAGATTATGGCATTTAAGTTGCTGTCATATCCCATTAGAACAGTCTTCAGTCCATTAATCCTTCAGCGTTAAAATATAAGCCACCTCCCAACATCCATTTATCCATATATTAAAATATATTCTAATTCCCATATACTACCTTTTTAGGAATGAACAATGCGCCTTTTGGCTTACATCCTGAAATATATGGTTCAGTAGTAGTGGATGTCGGTTTTATAATATATTTAAGTAATTCTGTGGGTAAAAATGAGTCTGATGTACTTGATCATGGAAATTTTGGTAGATAAAATTACTGGCAAGGGGATCAAACACCAAAATTCTATTTGTTGTCTAGTGAATTCTTGTCCATACCTCTCTGAATGGTCGGTCGCTCCCCATAAGAAGAAATGGAAAGCCGAGAATGAAAAGAAATCATAACAACTATTCCACGACCTGGACTTACAAAGAAAAGTATTAGAGCTGTAAAGAAAAGCTAAAAGAGAGAACAGAAGGAAGAGATGGTAACTGAACAGCGGACAGTGAAACTGAAGCACTGACTCTCAGTTCCCATATGATGAAACATATGGTAACAGGACCAATCCATTGGTTGGGGGGGGGGGGGGGGGATGACACATGATCTTAGAAAGTCATCATCACCACTCCACTTTTAATACCATAAAAAGCAAAAAAAAAAAAAAAAAAAAAAAAGTAGTGCAAAAGAGCGAATTGACACATCATGGACAGATTCATAACAAAGAGAACTCAAGTACACTGTCTCTTAGAAATGAACTCTCAGTTCGACGTACAGTACTCACATTCTTTCCTTTTACTCACTTACTAATATTAGAAGCACTCTAATTGCTCATACTGGTTACCAACTCCCAGTTCCTGTCACAAGAGTATAAGGCCACAGCAATATCCGGTGGTAACAGTAATTGCAATGGACTAAATATATGTATATCTAGAGAGAGAAGCAACTGAAGGAAAGTTGTCTAGAGAGGTTCAATCAGCACACAGGAAAAGAGCAACATAAACTAATAGCAGCCTAAAAGAGAAGCTCACACCATATAAATTATGCTTTGGTCTCACCTACCAAATCAAAGAGAGAAGGATCTAATGCATGCATAGCTGAGAGAGAGAGAGAGAGAGAGGAGGGAGGGGGGGGGGGGATGGGGGGAGAGAGAGAGAGAGAGTTCCCATCCCAAGTGGTGGTGGTTCGTGGAAGGAGCACCGTGATCATCCAATGACAACGGATTATGTATTCAGGGAGCGGGCGGAGGTGGCGGGGGTTGGTGGTGGTGCTGCTGCGGCTCCTGGGGGGGCTTCTTGCGCTTCTTCTTCTCGTAGCTGATGCCGCGGGCCTTCGCCTGGAGTTCGCGGACCTCGCGGAGGTAGAGGCGGACGGCGCGGGCGCCGAAGGGGTTGGACTCGGGGCGGCCGCCGTTCTCCTCGTAGGCGGCACGGAGGCGGCCTATGAGGGCATCGAGGCTGCCCCAGGCCTGGCGGAGCGGGCATGGGCAAGGCGCCGGCGGGTTCGGGTGGCCGAAGAAGGGGCACATCTGAGTGTGGACTTTAGTCTTGCCAAACTGATCGAGATAGCGGAGGAACTCGAGGACGTGGGCGCCGCTGCACCGCGAGAGGCTCAACGGCGGGCGGTGGTTCTTGAGGTACTGCCCGAAGGTGTTCCAGTCTCGCCGCTTCTGGGACTCGTAGCGGCTCGGCGACGGCGAGGAGGAGGTGGCGCCAGTGACGGCCGATGAGGAGGAGGCGTGGGGGCTCGCGTTGGCGCCGCCACTGTGGTCCGAGTGGGGGCTCTCTGGGGTTGGTACCAAGTCCATGGTGTGGAGACCGTCAGCTATCTCCTCCTTCTTGGTCTCTTTTGCTCTTGCTACCTCTACTATTTTAGCCTATATTATGAAGTCACGGAACAATAATTTTAGTTACATGTGGTGATTGGGGGAAACGATGAGAACGATGATTATGATGATGACGATCATGATCTATTTGGGATTTGGTGCTGATATCTATGTTCTGTTGCGCTTTATTTGAGTGTTCTTGTGCTCTCCTCGAATTCTTGGTACAAGGCCAGAGGGCGAGAGAGAGAGAGAGAGAGAAGAAGAGAAGCATAGATTAAATTCAGCTGATGATGGTATTACCTTTCCACTGCTGCTACTGCTGCCTCCGCTGATGATGATTTTTTTGTCAGATGTGGAAGCTGATGAAGGATTGGAGAACTTGAGAAGCTGTGTTCATAATTTTTTTTTTTTTTTTTTGTTTAAAGAGAGAGAACGAGAAAAGGCATGAGCGATTGGAATCAGATGAGGAGAATGCGGGAGCTCACTGTGTTGCCTTCTTTAGAAGAGATGCTCCCGGTGGTAGACGACTGCTGCCGGGATGTGTGAGGGAAACCGGGACTGGAGGATTACATGCTTCTGTTTTCAGAGGTCCAGAAGCTGGTGGATAGATTGCTTGGCCTAAAAAGGGAGGATGATACTGAAATTTCTGGGTTATAATATAAGAGAGAGAGAGAGAGAGAGAGAGAGAGAGAGAGAGAATAAGGTGCACTGTTAGGGCTTTTGTGTAAATGGAGAGAAGCTGCCAATGGAGGTTGAAAGATGATGTGACAGGAGAAAAGTTACTTGGGTGGGGGTGGTGAAATATCAGTAGAATTAAATAACCATTAGATGCAATGAATGCAGCAGCCTCTATAAAATGACAATAATGCCTCTAGTTGATCTAGAATTAACCTAATATCATATTTGATAATTAATCTTTTAATACTTGTGTGATTGCAATTAGTTTTTTTTTTTTTTTCTCTATTTTGAATGAACTTAAGATTTTATGCTTGGCATAGTTGCCATCAGTCAACTAGTGTGTCCAACTACTTTTTTACAAAGCCCAAGGTTAACGTTAGATTAGGCTAACGACACCTCCGAGACTCATATGCATAGAAATATCTCCATATAGATTTTATTGTCATGATTGTCTAATCACATGGTGTCCATTGTGGTGTTACATCAAAGTAACATTTTACTTGGTGAAGCCAATATATTTGGAGCAGGGAGAATGAGCTCACATGGACCATGCAAAACAACAAACTCTATGCCCTAAGTTTGTAAAACAATGTTATTCCTGTAGGTACCATTCATTTTGTAATTTTCTTGAAGCCCTAATGATCTCTTCACAATTCTCCCCATCATAATGTCCCTTTCTCTTGCATCCAGTCTTTCGGTCTTTGAAGACATCTCTTTTTTTGACAAAGAATGAAGAAGACAAGAATTTCTCATTAATTTATTTCTTTTAGTACGGAAGAAAAAATTAAATAATATGGTAGGAATACAGTACATCTTGAGCATCAACAGTCAAAACCTAAGATAAGGCATCTGATGGACGATCATTTCAGTACATACTATAAAAAAAAGACACCGCAAAAGTAGCAAGAAGATCAGGAACTTGCTTGGCTTCCCTATTTACATGTCTAACAACAATCTTGCCTAAGATAGGTTCGAGTGCAACTTGATTGCTATGCAAATGAAGATGGTTGCATTAAACTTACTCTAAATCCACTCAACAACAATAGTTGAATCACCTTCTGTCAAAAAACTAAGAGATAAAGAGAAGGAATCAAGCTTTTGAATCCCATAGCAAGTAGCAATAAGTTCAATTTGTGAGATAAAAAAAGAAAAGAGGAGAATAAACTTAGCAGTAATAAATTTGCCAACTTCATCCCGAATAACATAACCTACCCCTATTCTTGCCTCTGCCTCTGAGGCTTGCAAAAAGCTATCAAAATTCAATTTAAGTCATCCTGATAGTGAAAGACACCAAGAAAAAAAAGGTTAAAGAAGAACTTTCAATGGAGCTTGGAGAAGAGTATCCCTTGATGCCAGAATTGCCAAGAAGACTAGAGGCACTGAAAAAGCCCTGTGTGTAGCACTGTGCCTGTAGAAGCAAGCTTCAAGAGCCGTATGATTTATTTTGAAAAATCCTATTAATTTATTAGAAAGCAAAGATAATTACAAAATTATAAAAGAGAAAATTACAAAAAGAAAGATGAGAAGGGGACAGTGTCAAATAAGAGAATAAAAGGTAAAATCATAGAAGGGACAAAGTAATAGGAGAGAGCACAGAAATAAGCATCTTAGGAGAATAGGAAGCCTAGGAAGAGCCTAGGAGGAAACTAATCTTTGGGTACTCCACCCACGATCGGAGTAAGGAGCTGCAAGTTTTCTGAACTTGCAATTCAATGAATTTACCAATTTATGTTAGGAAAGCTTCTATTCCCAAATGGACTACCACTAATTTTACATTTTTTTAAGCTTTCTTATAAAGAAATACAACTAAAATTTATTTAAAACTTGTAATCTTTTTTATTTCATATATATCACAAACTTAAATGCCTCTCTGATTTTGAAATCAATCTTAAATCCCTTGATATATCTATCTAAACAAGCAGTCACTTCTTATGTTTAAAAGAGTCATGTAAATGCTCCTCATAGAGTATAAAAAACGGATTTAGAAAATATTCTTTTTTCGCATGGCTTGTGCATATATTTTTCCATATTAATTTCTCATCTGGCAAAGTTTAGCTAAATAGCATATCCCCTACTAGTGAGAGGTATAGATTTCCGATCTTTATCGTACCCCAATCTATTTTTTTCTGAAAAAAATTAGTTTATTTTCCAGAGTTTTAGGCAAGTTCCTTCCCTTTAACCCATATAAACCGGTGTGGTTTGAGGAACCCTCAAAATATGACCTTGTTATTTGCGCTAAAGATCTACACTATGAAAGCACATTCCTTAACATGTTTCAGTGAGAATATTTTATCTCCCCTCTGCAATTGATAAGAGAAACCTTTGTGGATTCTAATGCATTGTTTATTCAAAATAACTCTAACTTTCTTCACATAGATACCTAAATTTTTCTCCATGGAATTTATTTTCCTTTACTTTTTTCTGAGAAATTATGGCCCTCTCCATTTTACTGTACCATCTCCAAAAAGTTATGCCAATTGTCAAACCACGAAGAAAATATCATTCAAAATGTAATAATTGTTATTGACTTTATCTCTCCATGAAAGAAATAAAGCGATCTAACTTAGTACAACCTATGGCTCAGGTGATTTTCGTCATCTTTTATTGGTGCAAAAGCACTCAAACAGTTTGAGCCAGTCCTTATTATATTGTAACTACAGCGAAGATGGTACCACTCTCATTTTATTGGGCTAGAAATGGGTTGTGATTTTAATTTTCCATAGACGAGCATAAATAAGAAGCCGCGCCCCATCACATCAATTGGCTGGTTCCACGGGCCCTACTTTGCCATTGGTTTCCATGCACAGCCAAATCTTATCAAATAGAACAAGATCTTCAATAGTTTGATCTCAACTATAAAAACACAATATCTATAATTTTTTATTTGTTTGTTTGGTCATTATATAATATTTACAAAGTTATGCTTCATTCTATGCAACAATAACCAATCCAACTGGAGGAATCCTGCGACTTGTAATTCGAGCAACAGGTGATGCAACAATGCCTGAGGAACAATCAAATGCTTTTGTCATTGGTGGTTTGAACCAAGAGATGGGACAAAGAATTCTCCTGGTCATATAATACTCCAATGTGACCTAAAGCAATCTTGGACTCCCCTCTAATTTTTCTTTTTTTATATATAATAAAGAAGGCTTTTTGTTTGCTTTTCAAGATGTTTAAGATTCTTAAAATAGCTTTACATTGACTAAAGCTTGATTGTGTAATGATAGATAGAAGCTAGAAAACATATCAAAAGTATTTATATATCTTGATTTAGATTTGCACAGATGCAACTCATATATTCTCCACAATTTCTAGCCCATTTCTTATATTGAATTCCATGTCTATTACCAGTGGTCGTCAAAACTGTAAATATTAAACTTGTTTCATGGTTGAGAAAACTTATCTCCATCCGATCCACTAGCAATATAAAGTAAGGTCATCCATACTGACCATTCTTACTCTCTCATTCAGTTATGTAGAGTTCTAGGTATGGTGTCAACAGTGACACCTGATATCATTATTGTAAGAAAGCACTAATACAACATTCGCTTTGAGAATACACTAATATAACATTTTTTAAATCCTTGTCTTCAACTTGCCATGTAAAAAATATTGCACGTCTGGTTGCTTTGCTGCATTAACTAGTGCTAGAGAAGTACGAGCAAATGCTTCTTTATGTATGATTCAAATGATCGAAGGACAAACGTTTAAAATTTTGAATAAAAAGGAGGAGAGCATATTGTGAAGTCTTCTTCCCCCACGATAAATGGTAGGCAGTGGGCAACCAAAGGCAAGAAAGAAAGCTCGATTTTCCTTGTTGAACACCTTTTCCTCGAGGAAAGCAGGTTTAGTACACCACCTCCTGCCTCAAAGTTCTCAAATGTGGAGATTATGATAACAAAGAGCTCATAAAGAGGAAATTTCCTCCAGCGATTCCAGAATACTGGACATGGCCGTGCTCTGTTGAGTATAAAATATAGCATACGAAATGTGAGAGAGTACCATTGAAACACTCAATTAGGGAGATGTCTGGTATAAAAAAGAACAAGGTGCAATCTATAGAGAACATAGTGGACTATTAAAAGATATATATATATATATATATATATAGAGAGAGAGAGAGAGAGAGAGAGAAACCTTTGTCTAAGAATTATGGTTAAAAAAAAATGTTGTTGAGTACCCATGCACGTGTGCCGTACGCCAAGGGACAAATGGGAATGCTATTTTAGGTATTATACATGCGTATAAGACAAAAGAAAGGGCCACCTTAGCTTCCCATCTGCTCTTCGTCATCCACGAATGACATTTCGTTTACCCATCAACAACTCCTTCACCTGGGGGCATAGAGATTAACGTGAATAGTTTTTTTCAACATGATGCTCGTGTGCATCATATCTGATGCATGCTTTTTTACATAGATCATGATGCAAGTCCTAGCGTCATTGTTTTATTTATTAAAGCATCAAATGGATGACCAGCCCACTTTATTATTATTATTATGTAGGATATACTTGGCAGAAAACCTACTGCAAGCAAACAGCAGAAGGGATTGGACCCATGTTTATTGGAGCAATTGATGGTCCAATGTAGGATGGACCCCCTAAATCATGCTTGGAGAGATATCTCCAGATTGTGATGTACTTATTGGACCATCAAATGGTTTGATGAGCATAAGATCTGTCCATATATCGAGAATAAGGACACAAACCAATCAAGTGATGCGTCGATGAATTGTGACTATCTATTATTATTATTATTATTATTATACAAGGAAAAGGAAGATATAATATATATCTTCTAATCCATAATAGCAAGGACACTGCTTTTTAGTATGATGACTCCATGGTCGAAAAGCATGAAGAACCGTGCCTTTGTTCCAGGCGTTTGTTGTACTCGTACCATCAAAATAAAAATTAAAAGAAGAAGAAGAAGTAAATCAACAAGGGTTTGCTTAGCACCACCTTTGTCATGGTGATTGTCGCATCATGTCGTTGCTTTTGCAGTTTCTTTACTCTTTACAAGTAAGATTCCATGGCATTAGTGATCATTTGAGAAGGCACAGATGTGATGAGACAATTTGACAGCCAATGTTAAAGGTTTAGGGTTCAAGCTTCCGACGATTGCTTGGTCTAGGCCTAGGAATGAATCTCTTTTCAGGCCACCTGCAAATAGTCCAGTTGATCGAATCAAAGGCCAAGGAGCATTTCTCACTTCCAATTCTCAAAGGAATCCTTCAACCTCCTGATCTTCTTGTCTCTCTTTCAGGTCCAAAGACTCCTGCTTGAGTGGTTCGCAAGACTTGCTCTTTTACTGTTATTTTGTGCAGCCTTGTAGATTTCCTTTTTTTTATATGTTTATTAAATTATTTCTGCTTTTTTTTTATTTATAATTTTGCAATTAACCGTATTAAATGTTGTAATAATCCAGATTTAGACCATTTGATTGTGATTTTAAGTTAATGGGCGACACAATAGGACCGGCACCGGACAAGATTCAATGCACCAAACAAGTCGGAATTACCTCAGCCCCTGGAACAAAATATTAACCATGATGCATTAGGGATTATACAACAGACAACAGTTGATTTTTTAGATGGTTGGGCATTTCTTTCATATTCAAGTAACAATCTCCATGTGCATTTAAGAAATTCAATTCATCCTATAGGACAAATTCCCCGTAATGGAATCAGTCACAAGTATAGTTTGATGTCATTACAAATCAAATATTCCAAGTTGGCCCTCATCAACGTAATTAAAAAAGTTCAGTGGTCTCCATCAAAAGCTTCTATAATACTGTTAAATATGCAAAAACACACGTTCAACTACTACCGTCTCCATCGTTCTCCTCAATGGAAAACTTTGTTTGGAAAGACTAGAAGTACTGAAGTCTGAAATCTCAACAATATATAGAGTTGGTATGAGGAAGTTATATTTTTCCTAACTTGGATAACTTCGGCCTTTGCAACCCCACAGGAAGAAAGGCCATCAGCATAACACCGAAGCAAATCATAAAGCATACAAAATAAAGAAGGATCGATATCTAACATATAGATTTTTTTTTTTTTTTGGGCACAAGAGATCAAAAAGTCTTCTTCATTTGAGGGAAGGGATAAAAAAGAAAAGAAAAGAAAACCACGTGTGGATGTCGGTCTGAAAACACCCTATCACAGTGGATAACACAACAAATTTACATTTTTGACCTGCGAAACTTGTAAAACAATTGCAACTGCTGGCCACTCCTGACGAAAAAACAAGGAGCCCTGGATGCAATGCAACAATTCAAACATAGAACAACAAACTCATTTAACTCACTGCAACATTCACTATATATAATGATAAATGATCACGAGAGCTCAAGCAGAACCAAGCTGCCTTATGACTGGCCTTTGGATGGACTCCATCTCTTCCAGAATCAGGACACAGCAGTGAAATTCAACTCAAGAGGCCTTAGAGCTCCCTCAACAATGTCTTGGACTGTCCTGTTGCGTTGGCAAACATCTGAGAGCTCCTTTGAGTGTTTCTGTGAGGGCAGCACTCTCTCTGATCCTGATGCTGCATCTGACAGAGCTTTTAGGAATCTGGAACATTCAGCCTCTGTTTTATGGCTGTAGGCGGTATTAGTGAAACGCTTTCCTTTGGCCCACAAAAGCACCTTGTCCCCATAGGCTTTTGCTAGGGTGAATAGCACATATATTATCTGTGGAACAGAGGAAAAAAACAAATAAATAAACAATCATATCATAGGAGAGAACGCACAACACACACAATAGAAAAGATGCAGTACCTCTTATGGTCGTGAAGACGAAGTGCTCCAGTTAATAAGGCATTCAAGATTCTAGTGAGAGTTGCACCACGAGGGAGTATCACGCCATCTATAACTGATTGGTACTGCTCTCCAGCAGAGAAGTTTGGCACATCAAGGACATCAGATAAAAATGTCATTATGGATTTACAAGCATCTCTGCATCAAAAGCAAAGCATGAAATCACATGTAGTTGTCAGAAGACTAAATCCATTGACAAAATAGAAAAGTAAATGAAACCGAATTACTACCCCCGCCCCCAAATAAAACAAGACTTAACTGCAACCAACAAGCCTACATTCACCAGAAAATTACTAAAAGCTGGATTACTAGCTCTACTTATAACCAGTGGTGTTAAAAGTGCAAGGCGCAAAGGGCTCTTACAGCCTCGGTGCAAGGCACCAAGTGCAAGTATGCATCTGAACAAAGTGAGATGCATATTTTTGAAATAAATGGTAGAATGATTTATATAAGCAAGATTTATAAGAAATAATAGAAAAAAGCTAAAAAAAAAAATCATAATAATATATTTAGCCTATTAGCTCAATAGAGAGCTTCCTTTTTCTCAGCTGAAATCTGTAATTCTTTGATGTTTTTCTCTTTCTTAGATGATAGCATAATTTTTTGGTGTTTCATCTCTTTATTTTTTAATTTTTAGCTTTTTTATAAGGTAAGAGAAATAATTATGCATGGGATAATGCATCATAAAGTCAATATAGTCCAATAAATATGATAAACTTAAAAAAATAATACAAATATAGCTTATTACGAAAGTTGCACTTTTCTTGTGCCTCAAATCCGATCAAAATTGTATGCCTTCTTCGCCTCATGTGCACCTCAATGAAGCTGCCTAACCCTTGGCCTAAGGCATGCTTTTGACAACATTGCTTGCAGAAGTAAATTCATGAAAATCAAGGTTAGAATAATTTTATCTTCAAACAAATAACTATATTGATAAATACCAGTTCATTGCATCTTGCTAAGTTCTAATTTCCTGCCAGATTTATAATTTTCAAAGGTTTGGTTTTTTGGTGACACATGCTATAAGCATGTACCACAAGCTATGAGAAACTGACATACCAAGCAAAAAGTCATGTTTCAGAGTTATGAATAACAAAATAAGAGAACAATCCTAAAATTAACATTAAAGAGAGAGAAGAGCATATAAATGTCATTTGTACTAAATCCTGAAAAATAAGGAAAAAATAAAATTTTGTCATAAAGATATAAAGTATTTTGTACACCAAACATATATTTTTATTCTGAAATAACAAAATATTTGTACATTTTTCCGCATATATGTCCCTCAAATTTTGTCACAGCTTCTGGCCTCCTGATTGAGGCTGGTGCAATGTATAGGTAAAAATTATGCCTGAAGGATTTAATATATGTAACAGTGCATTTCACAGCTTTCATCAAACATCAAGGGTCTAAGAAAGTCAAGGCAAGCAGGGGAGGACATGATATTACCTATGCTGCATGGTTATCCCAATCATTGAACAGTCAATTAATGATGGAAGAACAAAAGAGGGAACAAATAAATCAGGGCTATAGTGAATACATCTTGATGCCAACAAGTAACAGTCATCTGCTATGTCTGGTCTAGATGTGAAGTCCTACATTACACTAAAACAAGAATAAGATTCAGTCATTTTGCCAGCAGCAAATGCTAAAAGAAGCCAGATTATGACTTTGTAACTCAATTTGCAGAGTCAGAGAATTAAATACTTTAATTGTTGTAAGAAGGCTTGTTGTATGGCTGAAAAATGCTTCAATCAAACTTCTAAGGTAACTTGCACAGAATGAATCTGACCCAAATATCTGTTGATCAAGATTGCTTTAAGTAAAAGAAAAGATAAAATAATAATTATTACAGTAAATAAATCTTTATAACTTCACTGGACAGGTAAAGGAAGCAAAGTTGATTGTGTTGCTGATACAATGCTTGGACTTCTTCAAGCATCACGCCAGTGGTGATTCCCATGTGTCTATCACATATTCTCGCCTGTAGGACGAAAAAAGGTTTCACCTAATAGTTTGATTGAATACAACACAACAGGAAGAAAATCTATATGCAAGTTGACAGTTTTCATGAATACATATACATGACCTTACAATTAATAATGAGATTTACTAAATACCCAGCTTCTGACCACTGCTGAAAACATAGCCCTTACAAGAAGCCAAAAAATTTATGTAAAACAAAACCTGCATGCAAGTGACCAAAGAAAAGTTAAAAAAAGGAGTCAAATACATGAAATGGTGCAAATTCAACATTTCAGCAAATAGATGAAAGCATGTGGGAAAGCCACCGTAGAGCCTTTATGTTCATATGCATTTTAAGTAATTCATAAGAAAGCTTAAGCAACAGTCAAACTTCGCATTAAATTAAATCCTCCAAACTGATTACAGGTATATTTGTAATAACCATACAAGAGAAATAGCTTGCACGAGTTGAGCTGTATTAAAAACTGGGCTCAGCACCGAGATGTTAAGAGGATGAACGATCATCAATAGTGAGATCAATGTTTTAATTTGATATAAGGTGTGAGCCATATAAACTTAGCCATTTAATCAATCATGAAACATAAAATAAATTCCACAACAAAAAAGGAAAAGAAAAGATGGGAGGAAAAAGAAAAGAGGAGACAATCTAAACAGAGAAAGCTACGGTGGCACTTTATCTTTTGAAATTGGAATCAATTCTTATTTCTCCTGCTTTTTGTACTGGTTATATCACACAACTGAGCCTTCAGAAGCCTACCTACCACCTAGACATTTTGTGGATCCTTGGCCATCCATCTGCTACCTACCATTCTTATTCCCTATACATAGATAAATTCTGATAAAATCAAGAATCAAGGGAACCAGTCATTCATGAGTGGATCCCTCTGCTAATGAAAAGTAAAGGGTGGCACACAAGTTATCCCACCACCTGCCTCTTCCCTTGAAACAAGAAAAAGATCCTGGATGAACGCTAGAGGCATGGAAAATCTCTCTAAACCTCAACCGAACCATATGCCCTACACTTAGTATAGCTGAAGCTGAAAATGCCCTACTTTGCTTTCCAAGCCCAGTAAAGTTAGCAAAAGAAGAAGATGCTCGATAACAGTTCCTTTTAATTCTTTACCTTCTCGCCCATCAAATCTTAAAATCTTAGCAACAAAGAGGTCTCTCACAACTTTTTATGAATAAATAGGGCTTTAGCCCTATTCTTGAGAAAATCCTTCACGTTGCACAACCACCAAGATGGAAATACATCGTTTAAAATGGCTTCACGAGTCTTGTTCCACCTCACTTTACTAGGCTAGGCTAGACACACCTTAAGGCACATGAAATTCTTTGCCAAGGCAACATCAGATAAGGAGGACAATATAAGGAACACATTGCCTGCCTAATTCTTTGCCCTTTTATGAAGACATGCATATAAGGCTTTCATAAACTTCCACAACCAACCAAAGAGAAAAGGATAGAACTTTATTATCACAGTTGACTGCTTTTATACCAATTAACTTAATAGAATCACACTGCTTTAGTATGAGAAAAGAAAGATGTTTGAATCAAAAACAACCCATGTTTTTACAACCTATAGCATCACTTCTTATAATGTTTTACAGATACCAAAAAACAGAGCAACCCAGACATAAATTTAATTGGACTATTCTGATCATATAGAACAAACCAAATGGGTACATAAAGACTCATGCCCCTAATTTTGCCATTAGTTTATTGCGTCCACAGCTCCATAAAGTGGGCTATTTGGCAAATTCAGTTCTTCCAGAAACTTGTTCCATCAAATTTTGAAAAACACATAAAACTAACGTTGAAACAGGTCTAGGATCTCTTTTTATGGTCAAACAAAACGGTCAATAATTTGATCACTAGAAATAAAAGATGCCTACATAATACCTATATTGTGAAACTAAATGGACCTGACAGGAATTATAAACCAAACAATGTCTGATGGATGGTAGGTCAAGTAACCAATAGCTAGACTTGAAGTTTAAATCACAGACTACTCACAGCATATTTACAAGCACAGCACAGAGACTCCATTGTCCACATGTCCCAAGCACAGCTACATGAAAATTGCATTAGGCTCAAATATCACCCAATGCACAAGAAACTAACCATATCAAATATCAACATAGCAGGATAGTTGATTCTTACTGGTCAAATACAGTCTTAAAGACTGGCCAAAATTTGTGAATTGCATCTGCTACAACTTCTGGAAGATTTACATTCCTGAAAGTGATTCAATCAGTCAGTAACATTGGAAAAGGCATCAGCATTAATTATATTACTTTGACCAGTTACAACCGGAAAATGCATGCAAGTCGGTCAATATGAATCGTAAGCTGCTGTGCAGGTACTTGTTGCAGAGATACACCACCTTAGTTGGTAATTTCCTGTTTGTTCAGATAAATGAATGAACACATCGATCTGTTAGATGCTTTATAGAACACATTAAAAAGTAAGTACAAAACCTGTAATGGATTAAAGGCTGATAGACAAAGTAACTCCAGAGCTCTTTTGGCATGTTCTGGTCAGAGTTCTGTAATAAAGAAAACAACACTCACAGTCAAATTCAAATTCACAGTTGCAACATGAAGTATGAAGCAGTTGCCTACTGCAATACATTACACTATTCATTCAAGATAGGCAGAATTACACCATTCATTCAAGATAGGCAGAATCCCAAAAAATAGTCCTTGAGAATGAAACAACCTCAATGCTTCAACTAAGTGCATTGAATCATCAGAAGATAATTTATAGCCCCCTTCACCACTGATTGCTATATGGTAGATATGAAAAAGATCATCCAATGACCCAAAGAACTTCTTGCTGCAATCTGTAAGGATGAAAGATAATTATCAAAAGTTAAAATAGAAAATGCAAAATGTATCTTCATTAAAAACAAAAGGGAGGGGGGGCATTGAAGTTGATTAAAATGGAGACCATTAATACTTACAGCCAAAATTATAAAAGAATGACAAGCATAGGCTCAATGTAGTATTATAGTTTCAAAACTATGGTCATGCACCGAAAAAACAAAAAACAAAAAAAATAAAGCATGCATTTCCCCAACCATAAAGTCACTTATTTCTTTCTAGTCATAATCTAGAGTATCATAAGGTAACAGCCATTTCATCCAATGTTTGGACGAGTTACAAAATAGAACTCAAACTGATACATATAAAGACGAGTTAAAACATAAACACCATAGCCAATTGCAGATTTAAAACTGGCTCTCAACAATTAGAACAGGATGTCACTACCTCCAGATCCACCAACCAAAAATATATCAAACTATTTCTGCTAATTTATTCTGTTGAATTGAAATACATAATATTGTTATATCAGTTTGCCGCCTAGAGTCTAAGATATGATGTATTTGTATCAATTATGTTCATCATAAACAGCATGAATGAGAAAAGCACATCATATCCGCATAATGCATTTGGATGCATCAAGCAAAAATCAACAAATTAAGTTTTTCCAGCAATAAGGAGATCAAAATGATGTGACGAATCTGAACTGGCATGTGACACTGGGTCAGCACCAGGTTGCTGATAAGCCACTCAGTACCAAGCAGTGTTGACCCATACAAATTTGTACCAAATTGACACAGATGGATATGACTCTATATTGCTCCATACCAGAACCAAAAAAAGAGTTAAACCCTCAATTATTTTCCCTCTCATATGACACATATCGGCGAAGGTTGACACATTGCATGTCAGCATGGCATGTGCCATGCCAGCCACCAACTGGCATGGCCCATTACACCAGCACTCCGAACAATGATGAGGAGATCCTTACCTAAACTCATGTCAAAATTTTGATTGAGGAAATGAGCCGATATCTTTCTATCCATTTTTTTTCTGAGGGGGGGAGTGGTGATGCTCAAATGATGTCTGTTGATTTGTGCAATTGCTGTGTTACTTAACCAAGTGATGAATGGACAACATTTTCTCATTGAGTATGCATTATTTCAACATGTTGATAGCAGATACCAAGCCAAACACAAATATTAAGATAACACTAAAAGTACCAATGCTATGTACGATTGTGTTGGTGCTAAAAAAAGGGGAGAGGTTGTTAAAACCTAACTTAGAGGCCACTGCAAGTTAATAAAGAGACAAAAAGAAGTCTCCAATTGAAATTGGGGCATATTGCATTCACATGTCACCAGTGCTCACGATAAGTTGTAAACAAGGGGAAGGAGCTGTGCTTTACTAAGCATTTCAAGATGGATTCTTGGGAAAAGGTGCTATGTGAGGTTCATGAGAGAAAAGTACTGGACAAACCAGAAGCCGCTAAAATGATGACAAACAATAGTTAGTATTGCTCTCATATGGACAAAAATGTTTCATTGTAGGTGGACAAATGAATGGGTCTCTTAAAAGACTTAATGCTCATTTGGTACTCACAAACCACCCGAAGCAAAACATAATTCCATTTGTAAGATCCTTAGTTCAGTGCACCTTAATTCATTTCTAATGAATCAAGAGTATACCTATACAAACCATATTGATCTCCAAATCAACTAATGCAGTAGAAAAATGTCAAAAACCATGCATAATTATGTCCTCTAATCAGCTGGACAATAAGTTGCTTATCCATTAGACTGATTTAACTCAATTCAACAGGAATGACAATACAAGAACCTCAACCAGAGCATCAAAAGCAAAGTAAGAAATTGATAGTGAATAAAATGACATCAAGATGAAATGTACCTTCACATATATATTTAAATGCAAGAGCAACAGCAGCTGCAGAATCTTCTGATGCACTGATGCCCCTAGTAAGAACATCAACTACCGGAGGCAAGATTGAAAGTTCAACTGGAGAAGCATCTATCCATTTTGAATATGCTCCAATGGTAGAATATACTGGAAAATTTCAAAATGATTTGTACTTACTAGATATGGTTTAATTTTTTGTGATAAATATGATGAAGTGGGTGTATATCACTGAATAATTGTGATTTTGTTATAGACAATGCATGTGTGCACACAGGCTGGAGAGGAGGGTGTGGACCTGTCAGCATCAGCTGTGGTTGAGGAGGAAGCTTTGGAAGTAATGTCATAATCTGTCCAGAACAGTCAAATTAAAATACAGTAGTACATTATTTTTAAGAAAGCAAATAATATGCACAATTAAATAAAGCTATTTTAATGTTTACAGCCACAGACAAATCATTGTGAATATGAAGCATCAGACATCTGCTTCTATTAATGACATATTTTGGCTACAAACAACTGAAATGGCATATGTGAAACGCTTCCACATCCTATGACAAATTCATGACTATGAAAATAACATGAGAAAATCATACCTTAAAAACAATATAAACTTGACCTATAATAAAGGAGTATGTTTGTAAAGCATAAAAAGCTAATAGAATATGCACAAGGGGAAAAGACTCAATGAGTAATGATGGCATTAAAAAGAAATTGAAGATAAAATTTAAAAGGGACAAAGAAGACAGATGCAACACTAGCCTCGGATCACATTGTAGATGCTGTCGAGCAGAAAAATCAAATGATTTCGGCAAAAAAAACCTTCAACTCGAACTTTTTGGTACTAAGCTTGCAACAGCAAAACGATGGATACACCATGACAGGGTTTTAGAGAATCTTGCTTAATTGTTATTATAGAAGTCAAGCTCTCTACTTTGAATAGACAAGTAGAGGTAAATGTAAGCTACGTCAATCAAAGATTCACATGCCAGCCCATGACACTCCATATTGTATGGCATGTACCATGCCAGGGCCAGAAAAGCATGTGGCACAGGTGCAAGCCCCCAGCACCCTGTGAGCTGACAAGTGGATCTTTATTGATGGTATTTAAACAAATTAATGGACTGATGAAATATTGCTGCGTTGCTCAAACACAATCTTATCCATATTGGCAATTATTCTATAATTTATGATTCATACCTAAGGCAGTATTTCTGCTTCTTGATTTGAAACAGAATTAGCTATAGACTGTATACAAAATAGAGCTGCCTCCACAGGCTGCCATTTGCAGTTTTCACCGTTACTGCAATTTCCAACAGCCTGTAATATAAGAAGTTAAAAAAGGGATGCTCGGTTTAGGATTGAAGAATCTGAATAGAATCCCTCAAGTTGGACGCTAAAGAATCAATTGAGAAATGAAACACTAGTACAGACCAAATTTGATAAATGCCCTATAAAGAATCAGGACTTATTCAACTTTCAGAAAAATGACAGAGAAAATGGAACAAAAGATGTTACTTTGGCACTTTGTCAAAACATGCCTTTATTTTTATGTATTTATCGGCAAAGAGATACATCCACAAGCACAAAAAAAAAATTATTTAAAAATGCAGCCTCACAACATTACCTGTGCAAGCTTCATGAAGAGAATCTTAAGTGTTGGTTCACCTCCTAGAACTGCAGTTGCATCAATCAGTACATCGCCAACTGCTAGCAAAAGGACAGATTCCATTACTTTGCAGAAGTGCTAGATGCCAGAGGTCATCGGCAATAAACTAATGCATAAAAGGAAAAAAGGCATCGACCTACAAATCCAAAAGGCTAGATTTTAATGTTATATTGAATAATAAAAGGAAAATCTCTATCAATTGCAGTATTCAGAACAATAAAATGAAAGAGAACTATGAAATAAATTAACTCGAGGAAAAAATATAACATACAAAAAAAAAAAAAAGAAAGACTTTGTGAGAAAATGCTTGTCATGAGTAACATCAATCTTGTTGTCTTTATGCCATCACACTGATGCCAACAAAAATATACAAATTAACAGGCCCTGGACAAGAAATCATTTTGGTAAATTATGATACTAAGGCAAAGTCCATGAACACCCATTTGACAATGACAAACTCATCGGAAGTATTTCATGGGTTTAATCAGGTAGAATTTCCACCTTCTGTGTAAGCTGTACGGGACTGCCAAGTTTTAAGCTTTGAAGGATTCACCTTCAACTTCCCAAATTACCTAGGAAAGCAGCCACCATTTCTAGAATAAAACTAAATTGGATATCTCATATTATTGTTATTACTCTCAGTTTATTTGGTGGCCAGGAAAACTAAGGAAATGGAACAGCAAAAAATAGATTCTTCTGATTGAAAGGAAAAGTTTTCTCAGCATATAGAATTAACTTTTCTAAATTTGTTCACTTTCTGTCAAAACAAAGAATTGCCAAAAATAGATTCTCCAAGGAGAATAAGGGTGTGTTTGGTTTCTACGAACAGTCCCATTTTTCATTTTTTATTTTCACAAAAAAATAGAAAATACTAGTGAAGATGCGTTTGGTAAATGAAAATGAAAATAATTTTCTAAAAAACATAACTCCAAAATATCAAAAAACTGCAAAAAGTCTAAAGATATTTTCACTGTTTTTCATCCAACGAAAGAAGAAAAAAATAAAGAACCTTTTGAAAAAATAATAATATGTAAAGATATTATAATTATATAATATTAATTATTATAATATAATATATGATTATTGATATTAATTATATATTATACTATTAATAATTATAATTATTAATATTATATTATATTTTTTATATAATATTATAATTATATTATTTATTATAATAATATAATATTAATATGTTATATATTATAATATTATATATTATATAATAATATTATCTTAATAAAGCTAGACTTGGTTACATTCGAATGTAGCCAAACCTAAATCCAATTACCTCCCCCACCTTTAAATCCACATAGTTTATGGATCTTAAAGATAGAAAAAGTGAAAAAGATGAGGTGGCTTCAGAATTTGTGTAGATCCAAGGGTGGGGGAGGTGATCAGATTTTAGACTTAGTTACATTCAAATATAGTCAAGTCTGGCTCATATTACTAATATGTAATATATCATATATATTATAATACTAATTATTATTATAGTATATTCTATATATTTATTAATATGAGCTGGACTTGGCTATATTTAAATATAACTAAGTTTAGAATCTGGTCATCTTCCTCACCGTTTGATTCAAACGGATCTCGAAGCCACCCTACCATTTTCACTTTTTTCATCTTTAGGATTCGTGAACTCTATGAATCCAAGGGTAAAGGAGATGGCTAGATTTAGGCTTGATTACATCCGAATATAGACAGATTAACCTCTTATAATATGATTAATAATATTATTAATCTTATATTATAATAAATAATTTATATATTATATAACATATTATATAAAATATAATAGTAGTTTATTATAAGATTATAATATTATATATTATATATTATTATAATATATATACTATATCTGTAGGATGCATGGATTACAGTTGGCTGGAATGAAATTGTAAATAATAACAATAGCTACCAAATATGTTTCCGCTATCAGAAATGTAAAAAAAATGAAAACAAAATTTCTATTTCTAATTTTTTAAAAAAGAAAGTGACATCAATGCCAAATGCAGTCAAAAGCTAGAGAATTTGAAAACATAAAAGTTGATAGTATTTCTTTTAATCTTTTTACTTACCCTTTTAAAAAATATTATTTATAATGAAATAAGAAATAAAAAATAATTTTTGTTTTCACTTACGAAACATATTTTTTAGAGATCAAAAATAGAAAACGAAAATTATTTTTAAAAAATAAAAATGAAAATAGAAAATAGAAAACGTTCTTGAAAAAATAAATGCAGCCTAAATTTTCCATACAGTTATTGCAACCGAAGCACTGCTGATCTATAGCTGTAGAACCTCTCCTTCATCCTACCTGATTTACAGAACTCTTTCTCATGTACTCTCAAAGACAACCTGTCAAACAAAATTATCACAAGTTGACAAAACGGGTACCAGTCTATAGCAGTCTAAAATGAGCTGACTTTACAATCAATAATTTTTATGACCGTGGTGAATAAACATCCATATCTGGAGGAGGAACAAAAAGTGGAGCTTTTTTAAATTAAGTCAAACTTTAGTAACAGAGGTCAGCAACTGGAGAGCCATTATTTTAGATAGTTTTATCAGATATTGCACGAACAGAATAAAAAATTGTTGATATCAATTGATAGATTTGTTTTACAGTCAGTGAGGCAATCATGAACTGATGACCTAAGAGTATTTTCCATGAACATCAACTAATTACCGTGTCTGGCATGCTTGAAATCCCTGTGGTCCTCTTCAGAAAGGTCCTGATAGTCTGGTGGATACTCAACTCTGAAACTAACCTGGCATGGAAAAAATGATAAGCTCAAAGACAGAAAATAGAAGAATAATGAACCAAGAATCGTGAAGCTAACATTGTGCTTCAAGCAGGTTGATGTTCAGTGTTCACAAATCAAATAGATGAACTAATCCGTCACATATATATCAAATGTTAACTGATTTTCCTCAAAATCAACTCACCAGCAATGCTAGCATTTCAAATGGGGAGCCAAAAACCTGCAACCTCCAGTTCCTTTCTGCCTCAATTGAGGCCTCAAATCCATAGGATAAGTAGGAGTCCCTAAAATAATTAAATTACACACTATCATTTCTTGTTTAGAACCAAAATAGCAAAAAAATAAATGAACATTTGTTACATGATTACCTTCTGGTCAAGTTAACCTGGAGATTCTGCCAGAAGTTATAAGTCATGGAAGAAATATCATATGCAGGGTGTGAAGCAACCTCTAGTAATGATTGTACTATAAGCATTGATTCATCAGAACCTAGACGAAATTAGCAGTAGCAAAGCGACAGAAGAATCAAGAGTTAATTGCAAGTCAAAATTCTAAAAAATGGCTTACAAGGAGAAAAGAAAGCAGCATCAGAAGATCAATTTATACCAGCTGCGATCAACTCTACATAAGAATCCCCCATGTCAGCTAATAAGCAAGCAATGGCTTTCACATCTTCTTCATCCTGAAAACAATAATTTAACAAAATAGAAAACAAGATGGCAATCATATTTTTTTTAAAAAATCATGCTATAATATTCTCGGAAAACACCTGGCAAAACAGTCTGGAAAGAGAGTTGATTCTCTTAGAAACGGGGCCACATGGTAGAGAACTATGTCCTCTATATGTGGTTGACTTTTTAATCCTTGCTGCACAATTTTCTCCTGTCAGGGACTAGATCTGTTTCTTCAAACCAGGCATTATCGAGTTCCTCCATTTCAGGGCTTCGCAAGAACCCACCATCCAATTTTCATTCTTCATCTCTTGATTATATATTGATGAATGCATTTCTTTGTCAATTTTATCAAGTATCTACCTCAAAATTCTGATTTTAAATGCATGTATCTGCAAGAACCTGTGTAGTTCTTATCTTCTCTTCTTCTCCGTTCCACCAACCCATTGCTATTGCCACCTATCGGCCCATCAACACCGTCAAACCCAGGAAAAATTCTATGAGCACCATGTCCCCATCACCTTCTCTGAACCTGCCACCAGTGGGCTCATTCAAACCATAACCTCAATGCTGACCTTCCCTTAGCAGAAAGAGAGGCAGTAGACCACGCTACTTCAGCATCAGGGGAGTCAAGGAGCTTCTTGGAGACAGTCTTGTAGAAGTGTGCAAGGTTGTGCTACCCAAGAATGCAAGAAAAAAAAAAAATGAAGCTAGAATTTTCCAATCAGGATTCAGTCGTTTCCAAGATTCATTAAGTGCAGAATACCAGCCAAGAACTTGTATAAGAAAACTCTGTTTTAAAACCTCTTGGGAAAGGTTATACCCTATATGATACCCATAGTATTTTGATAGACACAAATATAATAAAAAATTCTATCAGACATGCCTTTATGTCATCCCAAGAGCATGATATGCATAGGCCAAAATCCTTCTGTTATACCTTGTGGTGCTATCTTTGAACCATCGACAACAGTCATGGATTTAATGCTTAAAATATATTGTTCAAGGATATTATCAAATTACTACTTCCATTACTAAGTCCTACTATGGCACTTCATATGACCATGCTGAATCAATTCAGTTTATAATCATTACTTGGAAGTCATATGACAATCAAGACTGCAAATGGGTTAGGTTGATCTGAGGCTTGACCCAGCTCTAACCCTATCCATATTTGACAACTCATAAGTTGGGTTATGTTCAAAAATTGAATCCGATCTAAATTTCAAATTGGGTTCGAGACTTGTATTTTTCAACCCAATCTAAACCTGATCTGACAAAACCCATAAACCTGAATTATATAAGTCTCATTTTCCTTCAATCTAATTACCCTTGCCAATTCATTGAATAAATTCACATTTAAACTAATTTCCCTTTTCATCTTAACTACATCTTCTAACTTAATTATATCTAAATATTCATATTTCATTATTTGTTTTAGTGGATTGCTATTTATAATGCCTTCAAGTATAGCAACATATATTTAAAAATCATAATTTGTAAACTTAAGAAGGAACAATTATTTGGATGAAATTAAAAATTTTTGAATGAAAGTTTACGTTGGCTCTTTTTCATCTTATTTAAATTTATTAATGACTCCATATTTAATTATCAATTATTAGATTTTAGCTATAAAATAATGGCTACATGCTTGACTCAAATGCAAATCCAACCCGACCCTATCCCAACCAAAACCTAAACAATTCGGGTTGTATCCAGATCATACCTGATCCAAAACTAATCCGAATGACCCGTTGAGCCTAAAATTCTTTCTATGCACTTGACCCGTTTGCAGCCCTAATAACAATAAAAAATGTAGCCACACATAGATATGAGTGCATGTATGTATATGCATCAAACAATGGAAATGATTAAAGCATACAGTCACCACTATTGTTTTTTAAGTTGAGTGAGCATGCATCCCCCACAAGGGGAGTTCAAAAGTAACCAAGGTTTGTTCGACGCACATTAAAAATGTTGCTTTGAAGACATGACATTTGAGAGGACACCAAAAGCACTATTCTACAATGACATTTGCTTCACAAAATTCCATGCAGCAATGATTACCAAAATAATCAGATATGATCGAATTATAAATAATCTGATACCTTAGAAGAGTCTCTAAGTTGATCTCTGAGACTCATAACATGAAGCACAAGAATATGAATTAGGGGCATCCGTATGAGAAGACCACCAGAACTCCCAGATACAGTATAATGTATCAATTCAGATACGACTGCAAAACAATTAGCAGAACATATTAAGAAAAACCACAAGGTACTTGTTTATGCTAAAAGCATCACCAGAAATATCGAAGAGACATTGTAAAATGTACAACCATAAAAACTACATTAAGAAAACAAAGCCAAACATGTAGCCTGACCAGCAAACCTTATTATTTAAGTAGGGTTCATGAATCTTACTTCACATTTTTTACCAATCCAAGACTATATCCTTCAAACAGAAATGCCTTCAGATACCCTCTAGGTACTGCCAACCAAGTCTTCATTAGTTCCATTCCTTTTATGAACCACCACACTGATCTGCAAAAAGCATCCCTCCCCTACAAGAATCAGCTCTGGATTCTGCTGCACATGGCCAAACCATCATCGTTTGGTTCTCCGTCACTTTACTCCATAAAGCACCATTATCTACAGTCCAAACCAGCTCTACCATACTATACCAGTATAGTTCCATAACCAATACAGCACTCAGACCCAATCCATACTGTCAAATGGTACATCACCTCATTTGTGTTGCACCAGCTCCAGGATGTGTTCAATGCAGTGCTACAGTACCACACCATACCAACCAGTGCAATACTGATGAGGTGCTTGTACCTTGCTCCAAAGTTTTAGAAACCTCCAACCTAGCATGTCACACCAACTCAGCAAAGTATGTCTCACCTTCATGCACTCACAAACTTCCTATCACTAGATGGTGCAAAGCTTCATCAGATTTTGTGCTCGTACTATTTCTGGCACATCTAAATATAAATAATTTTGTCAAAGAACACTGCTTTGATGCACCAATTACCCAACATCTATGACCACAGCCTCTCTGCTACCACATCAGATCTACTCTTGTTCTTACTGCTTCACGGATTTATATCCTCCAATGCATCTAATGTATTAAGGTCACAGCAATACCTTTTTATATATTATAGATGTAGCCCTAGAACCCACATCAACCAAAGTCATCAAATCATCAAGACAAGTAGGTTTTAACCTTCTAATTCTCCATGCACGAAAGCATCTGGCCTTTGCTGACAGTTACTGATGTCACATGACTCTGAAGAGCCCTACAGAGTACAATCTGCTTTCTTAATGAAAAGCTAAATCACTATACCTCCTCTACGTAACAAGGCACCACCAATGAGAATGTTTCAAGCCATCTATTCTGTTACACAATAGAACCAAGGCTAACTAAATATAAGAATTGAAAATCTGTCTGGCAGCTCTATTCACACATAGATTCCAAAGAATTTATGTCATGTTAATAGGAGAAGCATGCTGAAAGAAAGTAAAAGCTAAGTTATATGGGTTTTCAAACTTCAATGTAATTAAAGGAAAACTTAATTTACACAGAAAGTTAAAGAAACAAAATTCACAAAGTCTATTTCTCATAATAGTAATAAAACATTTGTCTTTGAGGTACCATTTACAGCCGCCTCCAGATGTTGCTCAGAGTTTAGATAAGACAGGGCTGCATGCACCAGAGGATGCAAAGCAAGGATAGATGCAGGAATCCAGTAAAATACCACATTGTTATTGAATAACAGTGAGCAATATGATAGAAACCTCTTCAGATGCATTAAGGGTCTGTACACTCATGCTTCTTGAGTTAGGTTGTTAAAAAAAAAGGAAATACAAAAAATAAAAATAAAAATTACTATGTATAAATGAGGTTTTAAGTCGCACCAGCAGGCTACACCAGCCACCAGCCAGCACCACACATGCTGCATGTAGGGCTGTCAAACAAGCCAGCTCAAGTTCAGCTTACTCTGTTAACAAATGAGCGATGCAAGAGCTAGGTTTAGCTCACTCAAACTCAGCTTGATTCAGCTAGAAATACAAATATACAAATAAGTTATATAAATCTATAAGAAAATTAGAGTTATTTATTTAAATTAAGATAATTTATGCAGAGTAGAATATATTTCAACAATAAATTAAAATACAATCAGCATTATTAAATTATATAAATGAAAGCCTTGCAAGACTTTAAATTTAACAAGGTCTCCTAAACAAGTTGTCCATGAACAGCTCGACCTTGTTTTGAAACTAAATGAGTGGGCTTGAGCTCAGCTGGACCATAAAACAAGCCAAGCTTTAGTTAGGCCTAGATGCCCATAATACCTTTTGTTTCAGTATTGAGCCACACAAATCCTTTCCAGTGCAGCACATGTCAACATGGGCTCGCGCCCTCAATACCAAGTGGGTCACTGCTACTGTTACCAACCTAGTGCCAGATTCCCATATTGATCCAACACTGGCCTGTGTTGAAAATAAAAAATGTGTGCGCTTTGACATCTTGAATGCCACAGAATCTCATAACAATATATTTGAGAAACAGAAAATGCATACCCACAGCTCAGGTGAAGCCATGAAGCAAAACCCTCCAAAACCTGCAAATATAAGAACCACATTACCGCACTTATAAAATCCACTTCAGTCAACTAATAATAAATGTGTGCATACATGATGATGACTTCCAACTTGAATCTTCGCTCAATGATGACACATCAAAGTTAAGCAAAAGTAGTTAGCAGACTAATCTTTGAACCAAGTATCCCATTAGGTTAACCAGATATATCTCACATAAAGTCTCTGTTCATACAGGCGTCCGATAAAGAATGTGACCCATATATGACCTTAAGTCCTGTATCTTGCTTTCATGAGTGCTCTAGAGTCAAGCGCATTAACTCAACAAAAGCGGCCACACTTCACACTCACTTAGGTAAATTTATCCAGAATGCATCGTAACTAATCACTCCAAGGTTAATATTTTATAAGTCTATTAAGAGCATTATACTTCATTCTTCCTCTTATCATTACGATTACCAAGCACTACTTTTCTTGGAATGAAATTTACTTCAGTGCTTACAATGACACTGATAATGTACTTTTCTCATTGAACTTAAGACTTAGGTTTAGCAAACATTTTCTGCTACACTTTATGATTCCATTGTACGAACTTGTTTTGCACTTCATAGTAGTGTAAGATCATCCAATTGAAATTGCACAGCAGTAGCTATAAGAACATTTCCATGTTTAATGAATGATTTTTTTTGCAGAATGTCTAATGAATGATTAAATATCATATTAAAGATATAATCTTATAACAAGTTCCCATCTAGTGCTCTCAAGGCAATTCACATACAAATTCTGTGCTTTAGATCTTTTCAAGAAGGTGGCTTCTTAGTCCATACTGGTTCTCATTTTGTTTATCACTCTTCATATGCATCTAGTCTAATCTTTTCAGCTTCACTTCTTCCATAAATAAACCACCTTTGTAAAACCAAATTTTAGCATCCCTTTACAAATCATTATATTCCCCTCTCTCTTTCATTAAGGCCTAGGAACTAGAACATCACAAAATTAATGAACAAGTATTACAGCAAGAATCTTTAAAGAGAAAAACAAAGAAACAATTTTGGTTCATCTAAACAACAGTATGCCTAGCAAATTGAATCAGAATACAAAACCAAGGCTGAAAATGGTGGCATGTATCATGATACAATCAAATGAATTTTGTAACATGCTAGTCTCTAAAATTTTGCAAACACCAGGACCAAACAGCAACATCCAGGAGAGAAAACAGGAGCCACTGGCAGAAGAAGTCCCAACATGCAGTATTTGGAGGAGACTGTGAGACCCAATACTGCAATCTGGTGGCAATGTTGGCAGTGGGTCCTAGAAAATATCTTAAGAAATCAATCTAGAGTGGCAGTGTGTTTGCCTTTCCTCCTTTCCCTTATGATATCTCTTTCTCCACCCCCTCTCTTCTTTACTTCTGTTTTTAAAAGAAAATGTTTTAGTTTGCAATATATGGCAACAATTATTAAATTGAAATTTTGCTACCATATGTGATAGTAGCCGCTGCAACTTAAGAGGCAAAGGCTATGGCAGCAGCTACCATGCTCAACAGAGAATATGAGCTTGAAAAGAAGGATGAAGTAAAAAAGCAAAAGCCAGTCTCTTTTTTTTTAAGTTATTTCTTTAATTTTGTAAAATTTTTATGGATTGTGCTTGAGGCACGTACCTAAAGGTTGGCCACCCATGTATGTTTTAGGTATTTGCATTCCATGATTATTTACATGTTGGTATCAAAAGGTTCACAGTTTTCACAATCCAAAAACAGTAAAACACTACATACACCCTTAAACCATTAATTTTATTTTTATGAAATTAAAACAAACATCAGAGAATAAGATAGAATACTACTTTACGGAAAAAAAAAAAGAAATTAAATTAAATTGTTCATTATTTCTTGGACATTAAAATAGCTAGCAAGCAGATCAAGTTCACAGAGACCTAGTTGTAAGCATGCCCTTAAGTTTCCAAAAAGACAGATCCAACATTGTTAATTCTGCAATCAAAACTCTTTTAATTTTGAATTTGCGGCAACCAGAATTGCCAGGCAGGTTGCTCAAGAAAACAACAGAATTGTGGGCATAACACCATATTATGTCAATATGCAAAAGAATCTAGCCATCTGCAGCTTTGCATAGAAGGAATCAGTAAGAACCAAAAGCATGAAAGTATTAATTTACCTGCTCTTTCAATTCATCAAACCCTAAACAAGCAGTCAAGAGTCCAAGAGCAACTTCAGCTGATCAAATAAGTTCCTTCTCCAATTGGCGGTGTCTTTCTGGCAGAGCTGCTATCTTATGACCAAAAGCTTCCTGTTGAGCCAAAAGTAAAGGAGTTCACGGAGTTAGCAAAAGCAAGATGAATTATTATAAAAAATGTTAGAAATACATATATGAATGTGGACAAGGTAAGATAACTAATGTGCATTAAAGGGCAGAGAAACAGCAAATGCTTGCACTATTAAGTGTGTGCAAAATGCTCCCAATATTGTTGCATAACAAAAGTGATCTTGTTCCTAATAAAGGCTTGCAAAATGCAGGATAAATGATTAAATCACAAGCATCAAATACAGATCACTCAAAAGTATAATATTAAAAAAATCCTTCCTAATGCAGTCATATATGATAAAATAAGACAAGAAGCAGACATATATTCATAAGCAGAAATTAAGCACATAAGGATGTTAAACATGCTAAAAAAGATGTTTCAAAACAACAATATTTTTAGCTGATCTTCTACCACTCGTTTTCCCCCAAGACATATAGGGAACAAGATGAAAGTTCTGACAGATGGTGTTTGTAAAAATAAAGAAAAAAAATCAGCGATGAACAGAACGGTTGTTTTTCCAACACTTGTATCTGAAGATGTACTTTGACTTATACCTGCGGCAAGACAATGAGCAACTCCAGGAAACTCAGGATATATTCTGGATGAGCTTTCATCTCATTGCTTAACCAATTGACAATGCCACCGCCTCCCCAGTCTTCCACAGATACATGCACGGCCAAAGCAGCAACTGCAATGCAAATCTAAAATGGAAAAGATGAAGTCATAAATATAGGTAATGCAAACTCTTAGCATATGAATATTCCTAAAATTACCTGGGTTCTGACTTTAGGAGGTCCTTTGCTAAGTTCCTTTAGCAATGTCTGCATTCAGCAATGGCAAGCAAATCAATAGACAGAAATATAAACAGAAAAACATTGACCCTATGAGCTTAAAGTCTAAAGTTTACTAATGATAACTGTTTAAATCAAGGTTTTAAGTAACAGTAGGATGGAAGAAATCCCAACCATCCCATCCCATTCTTGTGGGACAACGAGACTGGGATGAGGGCAGGATTTTAAAACCCATCAATGCAAGAAAAGAAGAAAAAAGAGGAAAGAAAGGAAGAAGGAAAAGAAAAAAAAGAAAGGGAAAAAGAAGAAAAAGAAAGAAAGGAAGTGAGAAGAAAAAGAAAGGAAGGAAAGAAAGAAGGAAAAAGGGAATTAAACAAGAAAAAGGAAAGAAAGAAGGGAAAGAAGGACGAAAGAGAAAAAAGAAAAGAAACAAAGTAAGCAAGAAAGAAATAAAGGAAAGAAGGGAAGAGAGTTGATGGTACCTACCATGATGCTCTATCAGAACGGCTATCGGGATGGAGCGAAATAGCAAGGCATCCCATTCCATACAGAAACCAAGGCATTGCTGTCCCATAGGATTTAAAACTTTAGTTTAAATAATTGAATGTATTCTTGTATGTACAATACATGTTGATTTTAAAGTTACCAAAGATTCAAACAGCCAAATCTTGGAGGTTTTGATGGTAGTATATCTTCCTAGTACACCTATCATTTACTAAACTATGGTATAAGCCAAGATTTAATTAGTGTTGTGAATCAGTGGCACAAGTCTTACAAAAAAATGTATATGTGAAAGAGTTGCTTTCCTTTATAATGGTTGGCCGATGTTACTAGTAGTTTGAAATATCAAAACTCATATGAAATGTGTTTCCAAGTGGTATTTAATCAAAACAATATGCATAAGATAAAAAGTTTATTGTGTAATAGTTTGTTTCTAAGAAACGATTGAGTATGTCAAAAGGTCCAAAAGATGTCCATACACCCGATTTCCATACAATTATATAATTTCCATACACCCGATTGAAACAAGCATGGTTTTCTATCTTTTCATGTCAAAGCACAGGCAAATAATTAATTGTGAGTCATGAGACATTCTAAACTGATAGAACTCATTATATATTTTTTCGCATTTTTCATCAAATTCTATACCAGATGTCATCACTACATAGTGGAAAAAAGATAACCAGCACTCCACCATGTTCCATATGAAATTCTAGAATTTTTTTTAAAAAAAAAAAAAGTTGCTACTAATGTGGCTAAAAATAAAGTCGTATATAACTTAAGTGTCTAAATTGAGCTAGTGTATTGTTTCAATAATGAAAGTCAGCTAAAGTATCCTTTCAATAATGAAAGCAGAGTCCACTGCAGCTTGTTTCTGTCCTCCAATATGTATTGTGCAACATCTTCAGTAAATCACCATCACAATCTCTATTCCAAGCTTTCATTGTTCCATATAGCATCCCTTTCTTTTGCAAGGATGAAGAATGAATCAGAAACTAGAATAATCCAATTCTTTAAGACGGCTAGACCCTAATGTAGGGCATTTTGGCCTTAAAATAAAAGTAAATGTATGTAAGTATTTAAACCTGGTGGGTTTTATGGAAGGCCAGATGCCAACTACTATTCAGCACTATGGTAATATATTTTCCTTTGCACTATCTTCTTTTACTTCATCTGCAACACTATTTCAGAATTTGCTATCTGACCAGAACCAAATGAGGCCAGAAAAGCATCTCAAAGAAAAAAAGACACTGAATCAAGGATTGTGAAAGAAAAGATGAATCTCCAAGGCTTCCTTTAACAGCTCATTGACTCTTATTTTGTACATTTCTTCTCTAAAGAGGGGTGGACTGGGAAGCCTTGACACACCAAATTAAATCCTATTCTATTAAGCATGTGACACTGAAGATACAGGAGTTTCTTAATTAAATTAAATAGAAGAAATGCTGTGAATGCCACACCAAGAGAACCAAAGTATCAGATTCTAAAAAGGAAAAAAAAAAAAATCAAACCTGGTAATGGAAAAATAAATTTTAAAGCCCCAATATTTTTCCCTAGACAGTTCCCTTGGTCATTTTCATAGCTGGAATGAATGTGACCAACAGTCCCTATCTTATATGTTCAGAAAATTGACTTTATATAATCATATAATGATTTCAATCCAGATAAATAGATCAATTGTTCTCACAAATTAAACAAAATATGGCTCTCAAGAACCTTTTTTCGCACCTGTCCTAGCTTCCAAAATGCAATAAATGAATCAAGAAGCACATTTATAGTGGTTATTCAGGAGACAACTGCATTAACCAACCAAGCAGAAAGAAATAGCAAAGATTTTTCATCTCATGAACAAATCTAAAGGTCTAAAACTAATATCTTAATTAAAAGAATATACAAAATACTCACATATAAAGAATCGTAGAAAGGACAAAATGCTTCAAAAGGTAGCTCTTCAAAGTCTCGTTGCACCTTTATGTCACAATTTGCAAAATTTTTTAGTAAGGCTACCAGCACCATGAACAACTAAAGAATTATCAGCTCTCAAAGGGACTGAGACCCTTTTTTTTTTTAATAATTTTAACATTACCTTGCTTCTAAGAGTTTGAGAACAAAAAATAAGAGTTTCCATATTGCTGCTTGCATTGTGAAGTAAATTAACAGCAACCTGTGAGTAAATTGAAGTAGAATAAGATGACACACATCCTCATAATGTTAAACGGAAATAAAAGCAAAATGCATAACATGGAAATGGTTATCAAAAGGGAAAGGAAAACAAAATCATAGCTATCCAAAACCATTGTTAACAACCCTTCTCCTATCAGGGGTTGCTATACAAACCAAACTTCACTATTTGCCTCAAATAAAGCCAGAAAACTCTGTCATGATAAGCTTTCTTGAATTAGTTTTTATGTTTGTCATACCAAGAACCAGTACCATTTCAGTACCAAACCGGTATGGTTCGATATAAGACGTACTATACCAAACCAATGACATATCAGCCAATTAGACCAATAGGTTCGAACCCATGAACCACCCCAAATCAAGCTAAACCGGATGGTTCAGTTCAGTGCAATGGTATGGGGTCGATACAAGTGGTTCACCCTTCGTACCAAACCGTCCCAGTTGCAAGCTGGTTCAAGACAGTTCAGCTAACCCTGGTTTTTATGACACCCATTGATGTTTTCAAAGATCCTCCCCCTTATTCCTCACACTTCCATGCAGATATGAAAAGCTTCTTCCATGAAACCCCATCTTGACTTTGTTGAACTTGAGTGGTGACAGTTTAAATTCCATAACTTTGCCCTCTATTGATGTAATCCAACTTACTTTTAATGTTATCCTTTGTATAAAAAAATATGCAAACATGATTCGAACCTAATATAAAATAAGTAGGCTTTGGTTGACCTTAAGTAATTTCTTGCCATCATCATTTTGACTGAATTGTGACATGAAATAATTATGTCGTGTTACATGTCGACCTATGAACTTGAAAATGATACAGTTATGATTCAATGAATTTAAAGTTAGTTATGTTTTCATTTGTTTATACAATTAGGTTTCTTATATATAGTGAAACTTAAATTGTTTAATTTAAATGATTTAATGTTACGATGAATTTTTGATGTAGTTAAACATTATATTAGAAATTATATTTTTTATATTAAAAAAGAAACAACAAGTTAGTATTAAGTAAATCATGTCTATTCACCTTAAGTGAGTTATTAAGTGAGTCGTGCCTATTCATATTAAGAGAGTAATCAAGCAAGTCATGCTGTGTTAATCTAACATATTCTGTTTAATAAACAAGTTATGCGTATCGCGTTATGTTATTTGTTTAATAATCAAGTCATGTTCGCATTAGGATTTTTGACATAAATAATTATACCCCAACTTTGACATGACATAAATAATTGCCACCCCTAATTTATTAGACAAGTCAATGCAGTTTTTAGCCTTAGGTATGACCACTTTCTGATGTTTGTTACTGGACACCTAAAGACAAACCATGATACCATCCATCAAAAAATACAACGAGCATATTGGTTGACGAGATAGATTGAGATTAAAGTGTTACGTCCAATAAAGGATCCACATCTAACAGAATATGAATGTGACGTCGTATTGGAGAATGAGAGATGTCCTGCATGGGCAATATGTCATGCATCATCATGAATCTATTGTGATGGCATAGCTCCATCCATAACTGATATTCCTTATGTCTCCCAACAAGTGGTAGCAAAAGTATGAGCAATAGCTCTTGTAGAGGAAAATTGATATAGGTTCCTTGACAAAACAAAAAAAAAAAAAAAAAAGAAAGAAAAGAATGAAAGCCAGAGAAAACCCTGGTTATGACCATATAAAGGACAATAACCATGTCATGTTTCATCGATTAGGCAAGTTCCAGATACAAACTTATTCTTGAAGCAACTTTCTTTCCTTGAAATTCAAAAAGCACGAAAAGAAAAGAACTTTATCAAGGAACAATAAGCCATCATCTGCCAGCAACCAAGAAATAACGGAAGCAATTTTTTTTTTTTTCCATCCATATTTCAGCAAACAAATCAAAACGACACAATGTGAGAGACTACAAACATAAAAGCCCCTGATTTAATTTTCTTGAAAAAAAATCATGGATGGTCGAAACCATCGTCACGAGAAATCATATGATCATCCCCTATTCCATCAATCTCACAATTTTCTGATAAAAATTCAGTCTTTTCGTAATTTTCTTCGTTCATTTAATTAAAAAAAAAGAAAAAAAACTCTAATGACAAGTTTCTAAGTTCTGAAACAATATCACATCCCGATAAGAAAGAATGGATTTCTCCCTTTCAAAATTTATACAGCATAGCGGAGAAACAACAGTAATCCTAGACGGTAATCAAAACCAAAGAAGAGAGGTAAAGAAAAACAGAGGGGGAACCAAAAGAATTTTGCGATATCGGAGAAGAAGCACAGGACGGGGTGCATACCTGCCAGGCGTCGATGCTGTGCTGGAAGTCCTGGAGCCAGGGATCGGCGCGGCCGCGGACGGCGTCGTCAGGGTGATGGTAGTGGGCGCTCAGGGCCTCCTTCACCGTGTTCTCGAGCTCCATCTCCTCCGCCGGCCCCACGATCTTACTCTCTCCGAGAGCTACGTCTAGGGTCCACAGGGTTTTGACCAAGGGTGATTCCCGGCAGGGCCTTTCTGTTCTTCTCTCTTCCCCCCACCGTCTTCGCGAACGATCAAGAATAAATGAAGAGATCTTTGAATTGATCGAATTAGATGGCAGATCGATTGCAAAATAAATAAATGAATGAATAATAATTCAAATGGAGCTCTTTTTTTTTTTTTCTTTTACTGATCCGTGACCTTTCCCCAACCAGCGTCCGCCACCCGGAGGACTGGACTGCGATGGCGCCATTATTCCGTATAGAAGATGATGACAATTGGGTTAACAAAATCATGGATGGATCCAAGGTCCCTTACCAGGCCCCGACGTCCGCGGAACTCTCCCAGCGTCCATGGTCCTCTCGCTGGTCCCCAACGTTCCTCCTCCGTCCTCTAATAATCCGTCCGCATTATATCAATTACTGTGCCATGCCGTCCATCGTCCACCATGTTGCACGTTGTCATTGTCCATGCGTCGGACCACTGGATAGCTCACAGGAAAGCCCAAACTTTCCTCCGATGGGTTATATATATATATATATATATATATATAAGAGGCGTTTGGTGCCTTAAATAGAATGACTTTAAAAAGGATCATCACGGTGGCCTTAAATTAATTTTAAATTATTAAAATAATTTAATTTTTAATGATCAAAAACCATCATATTTAACATGATATATGGTAATAATTAAAAATTTTTACTAATTTAAAAACACTACATTTAGTATACCATAAAAATATTAAATTATTAAAATATCAAAATTAAAGTTCGCTTTACTTAAAAAAATAACAAACCTTATGCAATAATAATTTATCATTATTTTGTATTATTTATTATTATAATATTTAGATTAAATAAAAATTTTTTTATATATGATATTATGATATCATATTATGTTATAATAGTATTATATTACTATAATATATTTACTATTTATATTAAATTATATTATATCAATATAAAAATAATATCAAACATTTTTTTATATAGCTAAGGGTCATTTTGATCATTAAATCTTAAGTTAAAATCATGGCTACTTGACTTTTATGGACAAGAATAGGATTAATGGGTTGGATGATGATTTCAAATGTGAAAATAATTTCATCATCTTCATGTATATCATCAATAATTCTACATGGATCACTACATACCAAATATCCTCATAATCATGTAAAATGATAAATAACTACCATATCCTTGCATAACTGCATTCCATATTTTCATCACTTTTATAACTTAATATTTTTTTCAAAACTTGGGATAGAAGGTGTTCTAAGAATCATTAATTGAAATGTTGAAATGATATGGTGGGACAATTCTGTCTCAGTACTTGATAGCAACCTATTTTAACAGGTCACCAAACGCCATGCCAGAATTTGAAATCCTGAGCAAAACCATATCCTTATCTTAGACGTGGTTTTGTTCTTAATCACTGTGGCTTCTCTTGTAAAAAGAAAAAGCCCTATCAACTCATCAGCATTCAAAGGCTGGGGAAGATAACTGACAAAAAAAAGTTTAGCTTCGTCAAGTCTCTTTCAAGTCTTTATCATCACATGAGCGTATACTGAATCTCAAAACTCTTTTCTTAACTTTAATTTATTAACAGATTAATTGAATCAATAAATATATTTAAAATTACTAAAATACTAATTAGATCAATTAAAAAACTTGAAATGTTATAATAATTCACTATAGGTGCGTATATGTATATAGTTTAAGGCAAATCAAGTTATTTTTATTTTCTTAAAAAATATTTTTAAGATAATTCTTCATTACGTAAGTCTTTTTTTTTAAAAAAAAATTTCATGCCACTGATGAGAAATTTCATTATAAATCCCCAAAGTGTATCTATAATCATCAAAAGTTATTATATGAAGAGAGCCATAGCGCGTGATGGTTATTTTTCCATTCAGCTGGTAAGATGGGTGGGGGTCATGTCATGAGAAAAATATTTTTTTATGAAATAAATGAATGATAAAGTTCATATAGAAAACTCCTTAACAGTGAGTGCCGGTTTGACAAATTGGTTAAAATTTCAAGTCCTCATTAATTCTTGGCCAAAATTTCAATATCTTAGCCAAATTATATAGATTGTAGGAAACTCTGGTGGCTTAATCTACCTATTATATTTAATATGTTTAATTTGATATTTTAAATATAATTTTTGTTTGGACAAGTTTAGCTGGAAGTTGGAAGTAAATGCCCGATTCGATCATGAAAATTATATTTTTAATTTTTTCCTTATCTTTCACCTGGGCAAGATATACTGACAACTTAATTCATCCCGCATATTGTAAACCTTTTCCTCATCTAAAACGAAAAAGCCCCGGACCGACGAGGGTACAACGTACCCTTGATGATACGCTCACCCAATGTTTTTAAAAGCCAGGCTGTTTGGGTCAACCCGTGTTGACCGATGATATCATGATGATATAATAAATATATTAATTATTAATTAATTATATAATAATTAATCTATGATTTAACCCTAGATTGAATGGTTGTATTATTATTATTATTATTATTATTTGTCCAATTTGGGCTGTAAGATTGATCCAAATGGGACACCAAATCGATAAAAAAAAAAAAAAAAAAAAAAAAAAAAAAAAAAAGGAATGCCACGGGAACAGCTTACCTTGCGATACTCCTCAGGCACAACACGACGCCACGCTCCATTACTGCCTCTATAAATAGCCCCCTCCCTTCCCTCGCAAAAGCCAAATTACAAGAAGTAGTAAGTCGTAATTAATAACAAAACTCTAGATCTATATCCAGATCAAATGGGTTCCCTCGCCCCTCCCCGCTCTCCGCCACTCGGCGGCGCCGATAGTAAGAAACAGCCGACCCCTCTGTGCGCCGCCGGTCTCCGGCGGCTCTTCGAGGCGCAGCAGCGGCACCTGAACCACTTCTTCGACAAGCTGGACTTCGGGCAGGCAATGGCCTTCGCCCAGGCCCTCCTCGACGCCCCCGGCGGCCTGTTCTTCTCCGGCGTCGGCAAGTCCGGCCTGATCGCGCGGAAGCTCTCCCAGACTCTGGCCTCTCTGGGCTTCGCCCGCGCCGCCTTCCTCCCCCCAGTGGACGCCCTCCACGGCGACATCGGCGCACTCTGCGCCGGCGACGTCCTCGCCCTCCTCTCCAAGTCGGGGTCCTCCGACGAGCTCCTCCGGCTCGTGCCCTGCGCGCGGGCCAAGGGGGCGTTCCTCGTGTCGGTGACCTCGGTGGAGGGGAACCGCCTGGCCGCGCTCTGCGACATGAACGTCCACCTGCCCCTGGAGCGGGAGCTGTGCCCCTTCGATCTGGCCCCCGTCACGTCGACGGCGATCCAGATGGTGTTCGGCGACACCATCGCCGTCGCCCTCATGGCCGCCCGCCGCCTCACCAAGGAGCAGTACGCCGCCAACCACCCCGCCGGCAAGATCGGCAAGCGCCTCATCTTCAAGGTCTCTTTGATCTCCTACCTACTATATAAATATTTTTATAGTTGGATTATATTCTACATTCTTTCTCTCTCTCTCTCTATATATATATAGGTGAAAGATGTTATGAAGAAGGAGGAGGAGCTTCCAATCTGCAAGGAAGGAGATCTGATAATGGACCAGCTCGTAGAGTTGACGAGCAAAGGGTGCGGATGTTTGCTTGTCGTCGACGATGAGAACCTCCTCATCGGGACTTTTACGGATGGTGATCTCCGTCGCACACTCAGGGACAGTGGTGAGGCCATCTTCAAGCTCACCGTGGGTGAGATGTGCAACAGGTAAACAGACACTGAAGTAGAATACTAGACTGAAGGGAGAACGGTTTTGGTTTTGTTAAGATATTTCAAATGCGTTCTGACGTCTTGGTAGCTGGGAGAGAAGAATTAGAAGGAAAAAGGGAGACTATGTAGGGGAAGGTTGGGTTGGTCCTTCTTTCAATGTCAACATGTTAGTTATTTAACACCTAGGTTTAAATAGGCTGGAGTAGCTCAGTTGGTTAGAGCGTATGGCTGTTAACCATAAGGTCGAAGGTTCAAGCCCTTCCTCTAGCGGGTTTTTCATTTTGGGTGCGTTTAACATATATATAACATCAGATAACGTGTCTCTGTTCCAAGTTCATGAATTTTTATAAATGTTTTTTTGTTTTTTTTTGGTGTGTTTAACTATATTCTTTTTTAACATCAGACGATGCGTCTCTGTTCCAAGTTCATGCTTTCTAAGATAGTTGTATGCACTTTTGCTTCCTAAGGTTTTTTTTTTCCCCGAGAATTTTTTTTTTCTTTCTTGTTTTTTTTAAAAAAAGGAACTTTATCACCCTATATTGATTCTAACTATGTTCTTTTCTTCAAACTTCCATATCAAATAATGTGTCACCGTATTCATATTCTACTGACCTAAAAAGGAGAGAGCAAAAAAAAAAAAAAAAAAAAAAAAAAAATATTTACCATTCATAATACATTAGTGTAATGTAACTTTTAATTAAGAAACTAAATCACTACCATTCCATTACATCTTTAGTCTGTAACTTCTTATCCTTCTTATTCTGTTTTCAGACACCCGAGAACAATCAACCCTGATGCCATGGCAGTGGAAGCAATGCAGAAAATGGAGTCACCTCCATCTGCTGTGCAGTTTTTGCCCGTAGTCGACCATCAAAACATTGTGATTGGGATTGTTACTCTCCACGGACTGGTTTCTGCTGGCCTGTAAACTTGGTACCCTGTACGCCCTCCCTGCTTTCCATTTTTTGTGCGTGTTTGTTTCCAAGTCACCAGGCTCCTCTAAGGTCCATGGATTTCGATGATGCTGTACTTGTTAAGTCAATGTGATGATCTGGTTGAGGTTCGCCTCACCTTTTGATGGAGACCACCGAGGGGGCATGGTTGGCGACCTCAGTCCTCTGCTTCCCTATCACTTCAATTTTTCCTTGCTCTGTCTTTCTCTTTCTCTTAAACGGAGGAGTAAGCTGCACTAAATTATAATAAGAATGGGAACTACTCCAAGTTCTCTTGTGCATCTAAGCTTTGCCAGTTGGATTGGTGATGATAGGTGGGGCAGTAATGCATTGGTGCTGTAAATTAAAATGGCCGGTATTATGGGTTGATGTATCGCATTCCCATAGTTTATAGCAGTCATTATCATGTAAGGCCTAGCTACAACAGCCATTATCCAACCATCTCGCTATTTTTTTTTTTAAATAATTTTTCATGAGTCATTGGTTTGAATGAAAACATCAATGGAGAAATTCTTGTTCCTATGTTCTTGCAAACCTATGAAGCACTCTACGAATCACCTCATTTCCAAATTGCAATTTTATTAGGAAAAAATATTTGTCTGTAGTATTGGAGTTCTATAGGATGTTACAATTTTCTTTTTTTTTTCAAAAAAAAAAACAATCCCCTCCACTGGTGTCTATCAATCCACCATCTGCCATCTCCTTCTCTAATTCCTCGGTAGCAAAGGCCTTGAAAGGATCAAGGATCTCAAACACATGCAACATGCTTGATGCACGCTGACATTCATATAGAAAATCATATATAATTAATAATTTAAGAGTTGAATATCACCCAAAAAAAAAAAAAATTTTTCAGGAAAGCTAGTTTACATCTACTAAAAGCACCATGTTGAGTTGGTGAAAACTATCTATCTTATGCTTCCATTTTTTTCACATAATATTTCAGAAACAAATTGATGCAAGGTAGAGTATAACTAGCAAAAAAAGTAGTATGCTTTTGTCAATTAATAAAAATCAAAAGCTAGAAAGAAATAAATTCTTCTGCAGCATCACCTAAACAGGGAAGAAATCTAACCAGAAATTACATTTATGCTGCCAAACTCCACGTTGTCTTTTTAAATCTACAATGAAAACTATGACCTATGAAACCGTAAGTTAACAAATAAATAATCATTCGAAAATTGACATGAATTTTCTTTTCCCCCTTGCCCAATAAGATGGATAGCAAAATCCTGATGGATGGGACCACGCCATCCATTAGAGACTCAAGCAATGCACATGTCAAGCCAATTCTAGATGCATAATTCGTTCGTTGGATGTCTTTTTCCAGGAAATGATATTGATATTGACAGGGGAGTGTGTTTACATGGACATTAAATAAAAGACCTTTTGTTGATACCCACAACTGCAGTCTGCAATTACATCTTCAACAAATACAGAAGGAATCAAGTATGCATTATATATATATATATATAAAACAATTTTCGAGGTTCATGGATACAATTTCTGCAGCTTAGGAGAGATACCATGTCACAGAAAAGAATGTCTATACATCAATTGAAAGACATGAGAAGAAATAGAGTGGTATTGCATCTACAAAATTGGTGGACCCAACAACACTAATGCTGCATTGGACTAGAAAATATTGATTGTGAGCGGCTCGCAATTTCTTCATTGATAATTTCAATGATTTCCTGCTTAGAATTCTGACAGTCATTATTTAAGATGCTATGCAAGATATGCAACTCCTCTGGATTGGCCTTTTTTAATAGGCCGTTAAATGCCGAATTAGTTCTGAACTCATTAGAACTTGGTCTGTGATCCATGGTTGAAGTTGATGAAATCGGTGGAGTAGGAGCTTCGGACCTGTATCTCCAGTACTCTGAGCAAACATGACTTCGGTCAATTGCCTCGATGACCTGTAAAAATCAATACAAACAACAATTGTTTCAAGGTAAAATGCCACATTCTTTTCAGTGGACTGTTAATTTGAATTTTGAGGTAAAATGGTACATCTAATAGTTCTTTTGTATGCAGACCACCAGAATCAGTGAATTTTGAGGTAAAGTAGTCCAGTACCAGATGTCTACTTTCTTAATGGGCTCTTAATTTCATGTTACATTGTGTGTCAGATATTCTTAGTTGCCATGACACTCTCTTCACTTTCAAGATATGGAGAGTTGACTCTGCCAATGGTAAGCACACTGGGAGCAAAGCATGCATGTGTACCAGACTCTGTGCAATGAAAGATGAGCGATATCGCTGGCAATTTTTATAGCAAATGTTTCAAGGCATGTTTTGAAGCTGATAATGTTCCGATCACTGAGGCTAAAGCACTATTGAATGGCATAAAACCGCAGTTAGATTAGCTCCTTGGTCAAGAAGTCTTCTAATGGACGGCTTCTTTTACCTTGATAGTCACTGTGGTTCGAAAAGGCTGTTTCGTTTCGTAGACAAATGGTGAACTGTACATCCCACCATGGTAATGGTTCCTTCCAAATGGGTACCAGACAGGTTAGCCGACAAGGGGAGGTAGTAGTTTTATAGTCTTGGATATGGGATCATGTAGAGTGTTACCTTCTGATGTCAGCTTTTATCTGGTGCTGATACATACTTTTGTGAGCAAAGAAAATTTCAGTTCCTGAGAGGACACAAAACCTACCATGAACAAAAGAAAGGAGCATACATGCCAGAGAATTATCATTATCATGCCAAAGACTCCCATTATCTGTGCTCTGTTTGTTTCTCTTTCCATGTGTTATGCTGCATTTTTCTCAACATTATAATAGTTCCTCCTCATTGTCTGACACTGGCCACTGAAACAATTTCCTCAAAAAGATAAGACCAAGTTTGTTTCTGATGGGTCCAAAGGCAATCTCTCCAAAAACAGCCACGTAAGAGATAGTGGGTAAGTATGTGACTTTCCATAATCTTGCACGCCTCCAGAAATATGTCTGGAGTAAGATTTTTCCTCTCTCAGCTATTACATGGAACATTACAGGTATCTTTAGTAGTTTTAAAACCTCTCCTTCAAAAAATATCCAGTGCCAGACTTCAAAACAGGATTAATTATTTTCAAATTATGCCCACGATTTTGCTCTAGCTAAATGTATGCCCCTCAAACGTTGCAAAATGACCTTCACCTTGTTAACATATCCAGAAAATTTGTTGATTTTTGCTTGAACAACCAATACCAATGTGACAGATTGATAATCAAATTATTTTGCTTAGGGTGCACACTTAGACAACAACAAAGCCTTAATCCTAAACTAGTTAGGGTTGCCTACATGAATCTCTTTTCTCTATTTCTGCTAAGTTTTGAAATCTATTTTCTGTAAGATGCAAAGATTTAAAATCTTTCTTTATCACTTCCTCTAATGTGATTTAGTGCACACCTACTAGAATCTTGTAAAAATTCTTACACCATTCGCTAACCATTCAAACTTTCCTGAGTTCAACCATGTCTGGTCACCACCACATTTAGCAACAACTTGCTTCAAATGTCTAATCATTTTTGCTTCTTGTGTCATGTAGATAAATGTAGCACCTATGATTTATTATGACATTTATCTACATATAATTTTAACAACTTCCACATTCGAATTTTTAAGAGAGCTCTGATTCCCATCCAAAGTGCCCAAATTTCTTCACACATTGCTCGTAACTAGCACATATAGAGGTACTAGTATTTAGCTGCCCAGCCTATAATTGCTTTTTTTCAGCATTATCTAGGAGATGGAAACATGAGATAGCCAACAAAGCAACGAATCCCTGCATGCTTTGGAAATGTAATCCTAATCTATTATTGAAAACAACATCTCACATCTCTCACACCGATCTATCTTGAGCAACATCATTTTTTTTTCTCATAGCACTTAAGCAGCTTGAGAAGCAATATTTGACAGCAAAGGCTTCTGTAAGAAAACAAATAGGGATGGGTCTAAATGATAGAATGCATTAGAAGGAAAGAAAATATAGTTCTTCGAAGTAGAGAGAAACTTAAAATTCAAATGCAAGGTAGTGCTGCACAAAATTTAGTTGTAGGAAGTAGGAACCTTTTACTTTGATGGCACATATGCTTTGGAAGGATATTTAGAATGCATTAGAAGGAAAGAAAATATAGTTCTTCGAAGTAGAGAGAAACTTAAAATTCAAATGCAAGGTAGTGCTGCACAAAATTTAGTTGTAGGAAGTAGGAACCTTTTACTTTGATGGCACATATGCTTTGGAAGGAAACTCATCCCACTTCCGCACACATCCAAGCTGTTGAACAATAGTATCACTAGATGTTTCCTAATAATATTCTATTTAAGCCATTTTTAACTTGGCTAAATATATGTCCTGTCTTTCCAACTGATGAGTCTACATGTTTTATCTATGCTGTCCCATTTCAAACAGAAATATGGAGTTTAATAGTCAGTATGAATTATAAAACCATATATTTAATTATGATTAAAGTGTGAAAGCATTTTTCAGATACTTCTTAGAGACCATTGATTACCATCATTTTCCAACTCCCCAAAATGATTTTCCATCATTTTTCACTCCTTAGAAAGCAAATATTGCCCAGAATATAATAAATAGATGTAACAAATTCTAGTAAAGATATGATGAAATGGAAAGTCAATCAACTATGAAATTCATGGAATTCAAAGTGGAAAACTGCTCCAAGAAAATGGTCCATCAAAGTCGGATAGTTTCTTAACAGATCCTGTGGATAGTTTCATAGTTTGAAGAAGAGGCATTGGCAATTCAACATGTTCATGGGAAGGAAATGCCAAGTGTAATTTTAAAACCTCAGATTAAGTGAACATGATAGCACACTTAGGATAACTAAATCAAATACTTCAGACAAACATCAAGGGGGTGAAGTTTTGCCACCAAAGGATTTGATGCACAATTACCTGAATGATCTTTGGTGAGGTCAAACCAAACATATCAAGCCCATCAAGGGATCCTGGAGGTTGTAGTGAAGGAAGGTTAACTCTTCCCAGGTTGTGTTGTCTCCTAATTTGCTGGTTCACCCGTTCTCTTACCATATCCCAGCACTTTGTGGCAGAAACATGAAAGAATGCCTCACTTGGAGAATGTTCTACAGAAACCTGAAACATCAAGAAGTTGAAATATGACAAACTTAAATATTTTAGCAGGATAACAATAAAATCAAAAATCCAAACCCGATGCACCCCCCTTCCCCCCCCCCCCCCCCACCCAAAAAAAAGGGAAAAAATTCGTTGACCAGGTCCCAGGTCGACAGAATGTTAAACTGTGTTAGAATGCCAAGCAAAGCTATACATATGACACTCCTAACATTGAAGGAAACATGAATTCAAGCTTTTGGTTCAGCTGAAAAGAGGAAGAGAGAGCAGGAAAGTTCAAAGCTAACTTTAAACCACTATCCCAAGGTTTTCAGATATTGTAGATCACCTTTTCTTTTTGGATCACAGTATTCAGAATACTTAGGGATGGCACTGGAATGGATCGAGTCATGCTTGGGTTGGATCAACTATGCGCTAGGTCAAAAAACCCTAAAATCATTCCTAACCCATTTATAATGGAGTTGAAAAGGAAAAAAAATCATATCCAACCCAGCTATTTTATGTGGGCTTGTACTCAACCTACCAATCCCAATTAGGGTTTTGCTTGCCAGTTACGTAGCTTAGAGAATGCAAACAAAGAGTTTCAAGAAGTGAACTTGAGTAGGCCTTCCAAAAATAAGAGTGAGAGGAGAAAAAACATGATAAATCATTTATCATGATCAAGTTATGGTTCCACTTTTTCTTCAATACATCTTGTCCCTTCTCTTAGCAATAGATGCAAATCCTTCTTAAACAGTCAAACCAAGTCTTCTAACATATATGTATATAGATATGTATACACACGCATGAACGTATACACAAACATCTATGCATATATACATACATAAATACATATATACGTATATATAGACACGCACATAATATGAATATTTGTATTTATATAAATATATTTATGTTATACTAGTATTTTGCACGTGTTATGCACATGTATATCCTGGAAAAAGAAAAAAAAGGGTGGGGGAGGGAGAGGTCAAAAGAGAGTATTTAAGAGAAGATGACATTGTTAGAGATTTTTCTAGGAGACGAAAAAAAATGCCATATTTGAGTGAGAGAGAGGAGTCTTGGTAGGGTTTTCTATGGTATGATTTTAACATGTCGATAGATTCCTATATAGAGAGAGATTATTTTTATTTCAAAAATTTGACTTTATTAAAGATTAAGGTTTTACTTTGTCGAAATGGAAAAAAAAAATAATTCTAGGATAGAAAATAAGGATTCACGGCAAAGGAGCAATATATGGCAAATGTTTTTTCCTTTATATAGCACATATAAGAGGCATAGGCCCCATGTCCCTGCATTTTCCCACATTGGTTCCATCTGCGGACTCTTCTTTTTCCCCTCTAACAAATTTAATGTGCAGATTTTTTTTAAGAGTCCGCTCTAATCCTGGCTATGAACCTTTTGTCTTCATAATTGTGGAGATACATGTGCGCCTACATACATACATGCAAATACACATGTACATACAAAGAAAAGTATCGATAAAGCATAGTAGACTATCAAAATGACATAAACTATACTTCATATGATAGCAATAACTTTTACAAGCTCACAATTAGCCATTATTCTAAAACCATAATCCATACTTTATGTTTTAATATTAATGCCAATAGACCATAGAATAGACTCTCCCCCTCGTTTTGGAGGTATTGGAGGAATATTTTCGGAGTGTTTTTTAAATTTTTTAAAAAAGAAAACTTAATACAAATATCAGACACATATCCAAGAAGTATTAAATAAGTATTAGCATCCAATATGGATATGATATGGATGCAACATGTGATTTTAAGTATTCATGCTTTCTAGGCCTTAAACCTGCTCATTGCCCACCAAAATATTACCACAATCCTAGAGGCCTATGGCTAGGGGCTAGGTTTTGAATGATTCTCCAACCCATGATAACCCATCGAGTTTATAAGCCAAACCTGAACTCGGTGCCATCATAAAGTGGTGGGCCTTAAGTAATCCAAACAACCCACCCAATTGTAAACACCTTTATGCAAATCCATTTTTTCAAGGTAGGTTTGCAAATATTTGTTAGTCCAATTCAGATATTGCACACCTGAGTATATGATACTTGAAAACTCGCACTCCAATTTGACCCAGACCTAAGCCACAAAGGACCCCACCTGAAACCTGCCTACTTGTTGAACAGCTCCAACTTGTGTCTTAACTCCTAAAGCTAATTTAGGTCAGATTTTGTTGGGTTGGATTCTGCCAACCTTACCCATTTTCACACCTAGGATCTCCAAAGGGACCCTAGAGAAGTCATGAAGGGATGGAAAGTTACCTCAAGCGTGTATTCAATAAATATAATATGGAAAGATAAATGAGACTTACGACATGCAAAAAACCACACATATGTTTGCCATTTTAATTTTTGCAGAAAGGGGAGATTAAGTGAAGGCATAAACAACAAAAAAGATTGGCTGGGTAAAGTTTAAAATTGGCTGATGGTACCATGAGATGCACCACAAACACAAAAAGACAACTAAAACTTTTCCCTTCTTGTAGCAATCCTCAGAACTATGTGGTATGGTTCAGCAACTACTCCAATCGAATTATTTGGTCCTACTCGTTATCAGTGGGATCAGGGATACTTTTAGCAAGAAATATATCGAGGAGTTAGCGCCGGACTAGCCAAAAATCTGAGTTTATTGGTTAACTCCTTAGCAGTTCTATTTGGAGAAATTCACATTCAGGGGTATGCTGTAAAGGAAATATAATAGAACACTGACAGGTCAGGTCCCTAACAATTGAAGCAAAGAGAAATCGGCATACGAAGAAAACAACATAGGAAAGAAAACATGTTTGAACTGATGAAGGAAAACATATTTAAACTGAATTCAGGGGAAAAAATCAAAAATCATATAAGCAGAGGAAAAGGTGGGAAATCAGAATATTGGACTGAGAAGGCAAAAGCATGCTTGGCTAAGATTATTAAGGAGAATCAAATAACACTTGAATGGCTCTGATCCAGCTGCCTCTCCTCCATATCTATTTGATTCGTTAAATACTGACGAATATCCTTCACGTATCACAAAGGAGGTAGCATCAGATGGTCATAGACTAGACTGCCATATTGGTATTTCACAAGAGAAGTAATACTGAGATTAATCACATTCTCTAACTGTATTTAATTAAGTCTAAGAATAACTCTGTGCAAAATTCATGTTAAATAAAACTCCTTCTTACACAGACATTTTGCTTATATGCACATTTAACTACCAATTATTTATAAAAAAAGATTGACCACCTTAAGTAAATTAGCTGAGCATTGCCCAACAAAAAAGGGGAGAATTATTACCATAAATAGAGGTCCAATCAGTCCAGCATCTAGAATTTCTGAGATGTAGTTGCACATTTGAGTTGGATCTAGCACATTGAAGTACCTAACTCGACTCCTAAACCCTGCAATCAGAAAAAGAGAAGAACGTCATGATGAAAGCAACAAAAATATAATCCACCGTAGAGTATTGACTGATGAAAAGATAATCATAGTGTTGTAAGGTAGGTAACTCTAAATCCCAAAGAGAAAAACAAAATCAAAACATTATGTCAAAAGCAGCCTAGTAGAAGGAATTAGGATGCCCAGAGTTTAGTTTGGTCATTCAAGCATCCAAACAATACAGGCCTCAGGTGATTCAAAAATAATGGTAACCAGCAAGCATACCTTTAGGGAATATGGCCTTGCTTGTAGACCATAACTTTCCCGACAAGACAACACCATATTCCATGGGTTCCACACTACAATTTATTCTCCGCACCACCTTGGCCATGCCAGGCACCTTCTGTGGACAGTTGGATCTATCTATGCTATTTGTAGGGCAAGATGAGCTTTCTGTAATAGAATCGCTTTTATCTATCAGGCTATGCAAAAGATCTGGTCCACTTGTCTTGCCCTTCACTTCACTTTCTGTTTTTATACATCCAGACTGCTGTACATAAGTTCTGATATTTGTAGTCCTACACACAAGCTTTTCTTCAGCAACCAAATATTCTGAGTTTTGCCTTGCATTTGACACAGCAATCAAGTTATTACTGTGAGAAGTGTTTTGAGGATAGGATTTAACCAATTGCTGATTACGTAAACTGGAGCTATAGCCTCTGCTTGTACTCTGTATTCTCCCGTTTACATCCCCCAGTGATACTGGGTTTGGCATATTATCAGAATTCCCCACAACGGGTAAGGAACTGACATCTTTTTCGCTCATTACAGATGCATTAGTTGCAGGTGTTACCACAACTAGATTCTTCTGAGGATTGCAGAAATTCACCTCATCATCATGGGTGGTCAGCCTAGACAAAAATTCTGAGCTTTCTAGGACTGGCTGTTTCTTTATGGGATCCAAAAGCAGCTTCTCCACTTCTAAACACCCAGCGCCATCTAGATTTTTAACACCACCATCATTGGATAATGCAATTTTTCCTGCACCGCACACCATTTTACCTGAGTTGCCCAAGTGCTTACCTTCAGGCACCAAGACAGGGTGACCCACTGAGATCTTTTCACTAGAAGTAGTTTGCAGTGCACCAGTGTTAAGCATGCTCCCTAGAGAATTTTCATGACTAGAAATGCTACATTCACATAAATCAGAACCTTTGTATCCTTTAATAGACTGTAAGCTCTGATATACTTCAGATGAAGATCTACCTTGTAGAAACGAGTTTTTTGTAGGAAACATGGTTGCAGATTTGGTTTGTTGGTGCAGGAAAGAGGGATCAGCAATTATACATGTTGAGTCAACTGTGTTAGTCTTTTCTCTCTCTTTTGGTACTGCCATGAAGGTTGGCTGAGGTGAAGAAGTGTTGAATTCTTGAGATAAAGCAGAAATTTTTCCGCTGCCATTTGAACTACTTTGCTTTACTAGTCCCTTCTCCTTCTGATCTACGTTTCCGGAAGAAATTCTAGTAATGGGCATTTGTGTTTTATCTTTGGCAACATAAGAACTCAAACTCAGTCCAAGATCTGAAAGTCCCCATCTATGAACTGCACTCAACTTGTGCCCCAGAGCATCAAGAAGGACATTCAGTTCACTGATCTCAAAACGAAAGAGAAAAAACCTAGTGCTCCAAGCACACGAGCAAAGCTGCTTTGCATGACTCAGGCATGCAAATCTGTCTGGAGAACATAGACAACCAGCAGCAGAAAGGTGTAGATCATAGTGGCACACAACACACTCCCTCTCACAGTTAGCATCAAAATCAGCATCCATTTTCCTTGACTGAGAAGAACAAAGATATTCTCTTCTAGTATGTTCCATTTCAATTCTTGCCTGATCAAAAGGAAAAATAAAGTCAGCAAACACTTATAACATCAAAATATACTGAGAATTGAACATAAAGAGTTCACCTTAAGTGCCTTCGTTAGGATCCCATCCAGGCCACATGCTTCTTTCCATCTTAAGTTATCTAGTGTATTTTTCCCGAGAAATGAAATATTCCACTGAGCTCTTACAGCTTCCCTTGCAGCTCCTAGTAACAACTTGTCATGGGAAATCGATATCCTGCGCCTCTGTTCGGAATAAAGCTCCACAGCATTCTGCCCATGAGGCAACCAGTCAATGGGAGCAACGTTTACAGCTTCTGCACAGTTGAATCCACAGTTAAAACCCGAATGATATGCTCGGGGAAATGTGATAATAAACTCTCCCGAATGCTGAACACATCGGTATACTGGCACACCCTCTGATTTTAAAATGGAAGGTGAAAATTGAGTAACCTGTGAGAAAGATAAGGGAAAAACATGAGACATGAAACAGATAATGCGAAAAGAAAGATCGTGCCTGCAGTTGTTGGAAATGCATTCAACAAAGTCGTTTTTTCAAGAAGCAGAACCCCTTCCGGGAAGCATAGATGATCTGTGATAAGTCATTACTCACAAGTTTGTGAAGCAAGTCTGGCTGTTCCTCAAACAAATCTGCCAAACGTTTCTTCATGGCCACCTCCAACTTTACGGCTTCTTTGCTTGGGACTCCATACCACACTTTGGGAGCACCCCAATGTAAATAATTCATTGAGTACAAATGGTGATCTTCAACGTGCTGTTACAAAAAAAGCAAAAACGAGTAAATTGACTTGCTGGACAAAAGAGACACAAGACATCATAGGCAACTAAAGCAATTCATATACAATGCCAAACTAAACTAAGAGCACACGCTTGACTAGGCTACACTCAAGTAAACGTCCACTCAAATTCAATCAGGTCCAGATTAAATGATAGGGCTCCTACATCAATGATTTGAGCCATTAGATGAGATCTACTATCTTTAAACTACTTAAATATAAAAAATCAAGTGATTTGGAGAGTCTTAGCTCATCCATCAGGTCGACAAAAAAAAATATTGTTTCATATATTCTATATTGTCTATTTTGATAACTTGATGCATAAGTTAGGGATACCCAAATCACATGATTATATTTAAACATTGTATAGATAGTAGATCACATCTAATAGCTCAGATCATTGATGTAAACTTGACCGGATTTGGGTAGAAATCCACTCAGGTGTAGTAAAGTCCAGCATTATGCACACATTATGTCTTCTAGAAATGAAAATCAATAGACATCAACATCAACCAAAAAAACAAAAAGCTTCAATCCTAAACTAGTTAGGGTGTTCTACATGAATATTTTTTCTCTATTCTACTAGAAATGAAAATCAATGAGAAGAAAAATCGAGATTCATTAGATAAAATTAATAATGACAAAAGCATCATTATTGCTGTTGTTAATTGTATAAATCTGGATATTCTTAGTCAATTGGAAAGGATGTAATGAGAATCTTACCCAACAAAATGATGAAAAGCACATCCCTATATACAACCATGGAACTAGAACACCGGAAATGTCCCCATTTTCAAAAGCAAGAACAGAACCTGGAAGCCTAGCAAAGTTGTTCAAGTTCCAACCTGACTTCATATATCGCCCATCAAAATCAGAACTTGATGGAGGTGCAGACGTTTTAGGAAAACCGCTGCCAAAAACTCCTGTCTCCAAATCAGCACCATAGAGCACCTGCGGAGGTAAAAATTTTAATTTTACAGAACAAGAGATTAAGGCAATCAGCTAACTATTGGGCTAATTTACATCTATTAAACATACCTCAATCTCTTCAGTTGGCTTCTCAACAATTCGCCAATATTCACCTTCAATAGTCTCCACTGATGGTTCCAACTGGGCTGATTTAAAATCTATATCCATGTCTTTCATGCAAAAATATTGCTCCTTAAAATCATCAGCATACTTTTGAAATGATTCAAGAGTGAAGTCTGGACCAGGTTCAAATCCAAACCTCTCAGCATTGTTACAGTCTCCAACTCCATGAGGTTCCACTAGCTTTTCAATATTGTTTCTGCATTCTGCCTCCATTCTTAAGAGCTTTCCCCTTTTCCTCTTCATAATACTACGATTTCTGCAAGTTTTTTTGACTGAATCACGATTTTGAAGCTTATCCACTTGTTGGGTGCGAGTCACAAATTTTGAATTTTGCCACACATCCTTTTCTTTAAGAGGGCAAGGTGGAGTCCATGATGGTGGAGGTACAATGCGGCAAATTCCATATGGTTCTGCCAGTGGACGTATACTTGCAATATATTTGAGAGTATCCTTAAATTCCTACAGGTAATATCCAAAATAATCAAATAAGAGGCACTTTTGGGCTCAAAGAACAAGATTTAGCATAGAAGCTAATGATTCAACAATAGATAACATGAAATACCTCTTCATTTGGGTAAAATACAGGAGCTTCATCAAGGACAGGCCTGTGGGCATCTTCAGGTCGCCACCTCGCTGTGACCTGCGGAACTTCAGACATTGATTGAAGTCAAACAGGTAGGAACCAGAAAGAAAAAGCTAACTGAGAATCATGAGATTTAACAAAACCTTCTGACAGGTTGGACATTCAGAACATCCACGGATAACCCCTTTGGGTAGGCAATGCACCGAGGAGATTTCCTGCATAAAAAGATTGCATTGATGGATCATATAGTCAAAAGGACTACCCTATGACATTACAACAACATGTCAAGACAAAGAAGCGCCTTCGGCAACAGATGATATCAATTGCACAGTAAAGAAGATCATATGATGACAATCAACCTGAACACTTAGAAGTAATGATTAATAAGGAAAAATCAGAAATAGTACTAACTTGCTTCAAGAGCTCAGAGTCAGAGTCTTCTTCCGAGCTATAATCGAACTGCCTGTAGTTTACCCATGGTCTATGCCGAAGTGATTTTCTCAGCTTTTTGTCATCAGTGATGCCAGACTCAGTATTTTCTGGAGACTGTATTGAATTAGAATCACATTTAGAGGCCAAGGCATTTTCTTGTACTCTCTGCAAGGTGAATGATGTAAGCGACGCAAAGCCAGGAGGAACTGAAGGCATTCCATCAGAGTCATCTTTAAGACAAGCTCCTAGGCATTCTGTCCCCATCAATACTGAAAAGAAAAAGATTATATCAAATAGACAATCCCAGAAAATCCTAAAACTAATAAAGGCTCACCTATAATCACATTAAGTGAAGATATTTGATACATGGATTCATGTGATCAAAAGATAATGGCCTAGAATATCAATCTTACCATAAAGAAATGTGCATGCAAATTAATATAGCCAGAAGTGTAGATCTGAAAAAAGCATTAATCATAAATCTGCAATTTGAATTACTACACATTAAAGCTACTCTTAGGAGTTACATAGAGATGAAATCTCCTGAAACAAACATAAAGGATCAAATGCAAAAGCGTGCATGCACACAACAAACAAAAAAGAAAATAAAAGAGTTGTAAATTCAATGTAAATAATATAAATGAGTTATTTTTCATGCCCAATAGCCATTTTCTTCATTATTAAGAATTCTGCATTTTTTTTCCAAGGATGTTGTGTGCATATATTACTTACTGTTGACAGATGAACTTCTTGCATCCAAGAAAGTAAAACAACTAGTTGTAGTTTGTCATGTGGAAGAGAGAAATCTGTAATCTCACAAATTTTTTTGTTTTTTTTAAAGAAAAATCATAGCCAGCGCCTCCAATCCATTACGCAACCATGTGCAAAAGATCCCGTGGTGTATTCAGATCATCTTTTTAATGAATTTATTACAGAAAAATCTATAATTATAAGATCCAGCGACTCATTTAGAAACTAATTAATTCATGGCTGATTTCCATATAAATTCAATTGAGATGTCAAATTAAATTCAGGGCGCGAGAGTCCCCACAACGCAAACATGAAAACATCAAACATCGCTGCCATTGACGGAATCCAGTCCAAAGATTCACAGAAAACAACCAACAATATCCCGATTTCATGCCCATATCAAAATTCGTTGCAACAGATCCCACAAATCATATTTTTTTTTTTAATGTTTTGACAAAATCAGATGGATCAAAATATCACCAGCATGGAACTAACTCAAAATTTTACGGAGAAAATAGGTGATGTTGGTTTTTATCAGAGCATGGACTTACATGTTCTTGAGAAGCCCACAGATCCTCTGTTGGCCTAAAGCGGTTTGGATTCCCAATTCATTAACAATTTCCACAAAATCTTGTGAGATGAAAGGAAAAAAAAAAAACAGTTCAGATCTGAGTCAACGGACAAATAGGGATACATCCCAAATCCTCCAGATCTGAGCCCGACCCTAACCCTAACCCTAACCCTAATCAGGCCACAAGGAGATGGTCACAGGCCGTCAAAACCGCTGATCTTCACGAAAAGTGGTTTTGGGTGCAGGCGCACAAACGACCTTTTCCCCCACCCCAAGACCACCCTTTAACAAAAGCGAGCACCTTTTCCTCCTAATAAATAAACCAAGGGAAATGAGAGGGAGAAAGCGTAAGAAGATTGACAGCCAAATGGAATTAAATAGAAAACACCCTTCAATAAAAGCGAGCCCCTTTTTTCCTGTAATAAATAAATCAAGCGAAATGAAAGACAGTGTAAGAAGATTAACAGCCAAGATGCAATCAAAACCGAGTAAGGGAGAGGGTGGAAACCGAGAAGAACGAGTAAAAACGTAGGAGCCCTAGACTCTCTTCATTATTATTTTTATTAAATCAGGCAGATTAACAAAATAATGGAGATAATGCTAATAAAAATTTCATCTCAAAATAAATAAAATCAAAATTCATCTGGTGACTATTTTTTTCATAAAAAATTAACTGCATTTATGATTGAATTTGATGGTTTTTTTTTTTAATAGGAATCACCATCCATGTAGCATTCAGTGTGCTTAGGGCTTGATAAATACCTTACGTTTGTCAGGATTCGGAGATGAGAGGATTAGCGTTGGAAGCTTTTGGAAGCCTTCACGGATCTATGAAAACCCAAGGGACAGCAGGGCATCTCATCGTCATTCAATTATTGTCTTTGAATTAGATCATGAGGATTAGGTTTAGGTCATATCTCATTGTACGAATTCTAGAATCCGAACTTGAAAAACGAAAAAAAAAAAAAAAAAAAAAGGAAAAATGAAATCTCCAAACTGTTTAAACATACATTTTACGATTAAGATTTTATGGCTCTTCTCATGGGCAATTTTTTTTTTTTTTTTTTTTTTGACTGTTATAAAAAATTTAGGCTTAAATTATATTTTTAATAAGATTTGTAAATGGTATTCTAGTAAATGGTAATGTGTTTATGAGAGTAATATGTAAGGAGGCCAGCAAAATGGTATTTTTTACAATGCTTTCAATTTTTCATCAGTATAAGTTTTCAAATTTCATTCTATTATTTATTATCAAATGGTTGATTTTGATCTTTACTATGATCATTGTATCTAACCATGTTATACTAAATTCATATTGCAAGTACTACAATTTAGGTAAAAATTGAAGGTCTTAGTTGATTTTTTCCTTCTCTTTCAATGGGTTAAAATTTACTATGTGCATGCGTGTGTAACCTAGCATAGAAATCGTTGAGAATTTGATCAAGAGTGATAGCAACGCATTGGATTTTATTTGAATCATCGTTCTTTGAATCTTATCTAAGTTATCATTTTAAAGCAAATTTAGGTATGTTTCAAGCCATACAACCCAATCAGACCTAACTTACCTACAGCCCTAGTTATAAATTCAAAGGGTTTCGATGAGCTTGCTAAGCATGACCTAAAAAGTTTAGTTGGCTTGACCTTAAGATTTTAATTTAAAAGGTCAAGCTAATATCATAAATATTGCCAGAGGAAGGGCTTTAGTTGGAGAAATAAGGGGAAGGAGGCTATGAGCAAGGCCTAATGTCATATTTTCCCTCTTATTTCCATATCATCGAAGTGAAAAATTTTGCCCATGTTATAAATAACAGACACTTGGTGGCTTAGACTTGGACGGAACCAGCCATGTCCTACGAACGGGCAGAAGCTTGGCCGACGATTCGCTTGCCAGTGTTAACGCTTCATGGGTTTGGGCCAAGTTACGCCCCTAATATGACCTCACCATTTACTTTCGATAACTGGGCAAGGGCTTGGTATAAATTATAGAAAGCTTCAGCCCTGTTGGTGTTGTAGTTCTGGTGGGCTTCGAGTGGTGGAAAGGGAGGGAAAAAGGGCTGACCCAAGAAACCCAAGCTATGAACTGCGGCCTGCTGGGTTGCCGGCCGTGTTGGCCTGGCCCGACGACTACTATCACAGGCCGTTCTAAGCCTGAAGCCCAACTTATCTCAAGCCATCAAACAAGGCCGGTGTGCCGAAATACCATGCCTGACTTCACCACAGCTTAGCTGCTGCTGCTTCTTCTTCTTCTTCTTCTTCTATTTAATTTTTTAAGTAATTTTTAATATTAGTCCGATCAATTTATGTCTTGCCTGATTCATTAGTGTTGTCATGCTGGCAAAACTCATGAGCTGATAAGGAGCCTAATATAATCTGAAAAGTTGTACCATATCTAATACAGTTCACTATCTGTTTGACACCTCTAATCTAAACATTTTTTGCTTAAGTTTTTATCATGGGTTTAAGCCAATGTAGCAAGTATGGGCTAAATTATTAAGAAAGTAAAAGAGCTAATGAGAGCAACATGAACTTACCCCATAAACACAATTTAAGTTTAAAACTATATGCATTCTTGTACATTGCATGGGTGCTAGCATAGTTGATAAGATATTTTTTAAAAAAAATATAGACTTTTAAAAATTTTGTGCTATATAATTTAAATTTAAAAATAAAAAATATGTTCAACGAGTCGTTGATGGGAGCTTCAAGAATGGAGGGCATGCATTATGGGTCACTCGAGTAGGAAAGAAAATTGCATTACATATAAATTTAATTGCTTGCCTTTTAATGGATATTAATTAAATGATAAGGTTAAAAATTTATAATATACTTGAAATGATAAGATTTAAAAATTTATTTAATATATCTGTACGTGTGGCAATGGTTAATCTTCAGATAATTTTTTTTTTCAGCTTTGCTTATATATATATATATATATATATTTGAATATATTAGATTTTGAGGTGGCCTTGTTTCTTGAGTTTGGATGCTCCTTGTCTAAATTTATAGTTTCAGAGGTGCTATTACTAGGCAAAGTAGTGACAAAGCTAATTTTTGTTTTTAATTTAATTTTCTTTTAATATAAATTGATTATCTCAAATCGATGCATTATGTTTGTCAATCCAAGCTTTTACCATTTCACAATTCTCACCAATTCTGAGTTGACCTCAAACTCAACCTCAACTCGGTAGACCAAGAAACGACAAACCCAGCTTTAATTCACGGCCTGGGCCTCATCTTATGAAATGCTTATTTTGTATGGCATGGCAGTATCTCAAGTGACTCTTCTCTCATGAAAACATTCGAAAGATTGAGAGTCCACCAATACCACATACCACGTATCACGGAAGGACGGTTTGGTCCGAACCGATCAAAAACCAGCATGATCTTGACTTTTGATTCGATTTTAATGAAAAAAGAAAAAAAAAAAAAAAAAAAAAAAGAGAGAGAGAACGAATGAATGGAACCGGTCCAGCTTAATTGAACCGAACCAATCTACCACTAATCTATGATTCTGTGGACCTTGCTATCTATAAAATTAAACTTTACCTATCAAGAGTCTTGAAAGTTTATGCCATCTAAGATAAGAACATATATTTAGGTAGATCTATGTTTAGTTCAATATTGAATATATATAGGACTAAAAGTTTTGAATTATATGAATTCAGTGAATCTAGTCCTATTTAGAAAAGAATTTTTAACGTAAGCATGTGGCATACTTAGATGGTCTAAACTAAGTCATCCAGTAGCTAATTACATAGGCCACGTTTTGTTTGTGTCTAGCATCCAGAAAAAAAAAGCTCAAAACCTGTTGTCACGGATTCCAGATTTTCAGGTTATATGTCAAAATTTGTAGGCTGGAAAGATTAGCCTCCTTCTAGAGATCAATATTTGGGGAACTCCAACTTCATCATGCTGCTATTAATTGGTCTTTCTCTGTGTTCATACTTCTCACTATTTTAAATATATTTATTTATAAATTAGCTTTCAAAAATTATAAAATTTATAAAAGTGAAGACGAGTTGATGAGGATGTTCATAATCTTGCATGCACTTAAAAAAAAAAAAAAAAAAAAAAAAAAAAGTACAGGGAGGAAGGCTAAAAAAAGAAAAAAAGGAACAAGGAAAAGTTTTTCGTTTTTCATGATATGTCTAGTTATTTGCAAAGAGTTGGTGTGCTATGTTGATTTATAAAAAGAAATTAGATGAAATGACACGTAAACTATGAGTCATCAATGAGTTGTCACCCATCATTGGAGATCGTTTAGACAAATAGGATTGAAAAATTATTTATGTACATGATTTCATGATAATTAAAGCAATTCATTTTAAGAGAGATTGTCAACTATGAAATTTTAGTTGACGTTTTTCTTTTTTTTTTTTGAGGTAGTAGAAGCTCAACTACGTAGTCTTATCCAAGATTGGGGGTAGGTGGTAGGATTCAAGTTCTAATCACTTATTGCAGGTACCTGCCAAGTTGGTGAATTTGGAACTCTATTTTTAAACAGACAAAGCCTTATAAAGTGGGTTCTAGCTTAAAAAATGATGTTGGATAAAACCATGACCTGAAGCATCTCCCCAAGGGCACTAGAGTCCAGGAGCTTGCTGCCTGTTTCTCTACGTTTATGATATCTTGTTGGAAGGAAGAAGTAAAAGGGAGGACAAGGTCTCCATCACGGAAAGGGTGGACCATTGGAGGCAAAAGTTGACGTCAAAGGAGTAACAGGCCATGAAAGAAAGTAGCCCACGGAAGCTCCTTAACGAGAAGTTGGCAAGAAAACAATCCAACGCCGCATGGGAGAGGGAGGGTTGGGTGGTGATTAATTTATTGGATAAATTTTTTCACTCTTTAGTTGTTGGTTGGGAGGCTTCATATATTTGTTGCATGCATGCAATGAACGTGCCCTCTGTCAATTTGTATACTGGCACAGGGTGGCCAATAAATATTAAAGTCTCCAAAGCTTTTATAAATCCATGAAACGTGTTCTTTTCTTTTATTTTATTTTTTATTTCGAATCTAACTTATATATATATATTTATCATTGAATAATCTAGTTCTTTGAGAGGGAATGACAGCTCATGGAGCAAGGCCATAACAAGAGATATGATTTTTATAACGAGACCCGATCCAACATAGCGATTAAGGTATATTTCAAGGAGATTAATATATTTGTGTGATATTTTATTTATTTTTTAGGCATCTTTTTGTGTGTTCACCCTTGTAAGATTTCAAGATTATTATTTTTTCAAGAAAGTGTGAAGTTTTATTTATCCCTATCTTGCTCACATCAATACATTGGCTATCATTAGGCTTGTTGTCTGCAATCTTAATGGTGGCTAAGTTTGTCGCTAATGGAATGGGCAAAAAGTGTAAGCTCATAATAAGGATTAAACAGTAGGTTACTGTGTCCAAGAGGCTGCATTGTGTTCTAAGGCTCATTTCCATTCTGAAATATAGAAATTTTTAGGTGAAAGCCTGAACTGCCCTTACTGTGGTGCCCAAAAATTAATATTTCCATCTGGCTGTATCTGAGCATTATAAAGCCTCATTTTTACTGGAGCTCAAGACCACACAAAGGAAGACATAGCTGTGATGTATCAAGTGTTTCTGTCCAACAAAATAAGGGGACTAAAACACCTGCAAAAGCCAAAAGAGGTACTAAAAGTAAATGAAGGCTTCCAATTAACCCCTCCTCATTTCCCCCAAGGAGATAAGTGATTAAGAACTCATTCCAACTTTTTCTTTCATATAAATAGCTTTTCATAAGATGCAACAAACGTGATATTTACAAATAACAACAATAAAGCCGTGGAGATGATTGCCTACTTTTGTAACAATTGTACATATGCCACCTCAATCACTCTCTTCAAATCCAAATCAACATGAAAAGTCTAGTTTGGAAGCATGCATCTCCCAACCACTATCTCCTCGGTGCAATCCAAGGCCTCTAAAAATATAACTTTTCCTGGCCACCTTGGAATCTCACACCCATGTCATGGTCCTCAAAACCCATGTCCAACAGGAACCCATACTCATCCCCTCCCCTTGAGCTCATCCCCATCTCCTGTGGGAAGTCGAGAAAGTTGCAGTGCAGCAGTGCCAGGTTGAGGAGTGGGTTTGAGTTGCTGCCCTCTTGGTGAGGAGCAGAGGGGAGGGATGAGCTCATCTGGTCATAGCACCCATCGAGCATGGGCTGGTCCACAAGAGAAGAGGATGGAACCGAAGTTGGAGAGGAGGAGCCATTGTTGTCCTGCTCTGTCTCCCCTTTCCTTTTGTGAAAAACTCTACATAGAACCCAGTCCTCCTGCCATAAAAAAGTGCACCCAACCGAGCAATAGAAACAAAATAAGCAAAGTAGATGCCAGCTTGCCTCAAGCAAACAAACATGCAACGGATAAGGTTGAGCAAGAATTTGTCAGCAAATGAACGTTGTTGCACAGCTGGAACACATTCAGTCAAATTTTCTGATCCACATGTGAAGTATTGGAAGTTTAAAATCATTGCTTTCTTTTTTAAAAAAATTATGGAGTTCTGAGTTAAGAGCGCTTCTTCTTTGATCTTAAGTTGTTTTATTGGTGCCTTTGGTCAATACCTCAAACATCATTGAAAATAAACGTTCTTTAACTTTTCTTCTAGAATCCATTACGTGCAATTATTAGCATTCTTTGTCTGCGAGGGCATCACATCACTGCTTGTTTTCTTACAAAATCTTGTCTCATTAATTATTTGCCATGGATTATTCTTCCTAGATTTTCAAAGGTAAATTAAAGAGTATAAAAACCAACAGCAAAACATACCAAGAAAACTTCATGAGATAAATACCAATATTCTCAACTATTCACCAACCAGAGAATTAGAGAGCAGCCGTAGAAATGGTGGCATTGATACCTTAGGGGGTGAATGTGGGGTCTCCAGCCGGAACTCATGCATGACCCAGCCAGTCTTTATCCCATTTGGAGCTCGTCCTCGGTAGAACACCAATGTCTTCCTCATGCCAACGATTGCACGCGTTGCAGGATCGTGGATCGTCCGGTCCTTTCCGGTGGCCTTCCAATATCCGGTCTTGGTGGCGCGGTTGGTTCGCGAGCCTGTGGCATACTTGCGGTCGCGGAAGCTAAAGAAGTACCACTCGTTGGCACTGAGCTTAGCTACATCTGAGGCCAATAATACTATTCCATTAGTGCTAAAGAAGATACTGTTAGCTTTGAAGCTCGAGCAATGGACACCAGACTATAAGGTTTAACCCCTGTTTGCTAATCATATAGCATCTGATTGATCATATCAATTCTTTTTAATTTATAATACTTTTTATCTTTAATAATTACAGAGATAATTATATACAATAAAAAAATAACTATATGTATACATTTTTTTTTATTATGTATATATAATAAAAAGATAATTATATGTAAAGAAATAGTACTGTAAGAAAGAGACTGTATATTAAAAAAAATTTATAGGACAACAAGAAGTCTTTCTCAAGGTGAAATACAGCATGGACGTATAAGCTAGATGAAGCCTTAGCTTTCCAAGGGTAGGTTTAAATGGGACAACAGAAGTAGCACTGTTCCGCATGTGATGCGTTCTAATTAGATGGGATTGGACTATTATGAACGTCATGACAAAGCATTGGGGCCTCCTGTGCTACAGGGAACTGATAAATAACCAATAGGATATTAATTTGAGAAAGGTTAAATGGCTAGATTAGTAACACGGTTTTATCTTAATTAATTTCAAGAGTAGGGTTAACATGGTTATTTATACTACAATTATGGCAGTACTTTGGACCGACAAATATATTTATATGCAAACATTTTTTTTTTTCCCCCGAAGTTTATTTGCTGGCACAAGGAACTCACATATCTTCCAGGGACACGATGAGTTGTAAAAATTCTAACAAACATTGCACCATCAAATGCAAAAAGCTTCCTTCCAGACTTCCTAGAATTTCTTAATGTAACAAACCAAAGATAATCCACAAGAAATTTGTCCGAAGCCCTTGCATGAGAATAACTTTTATGCTTTTCAATATGTTTTTGACAAGAGAGAGAAAGAGCCGAGGTTATTATAAATTTCTACCACTGATCATGAGAAAATAAACATAAAGCAAACAACAATAGATCATAACGAAAGAACCTATGCTTAAAGTTGTTTCTTTGAGAATTAAGCACTTATAAGAAAGAAGATTACGTGCCTTGGTAATTAGAGGAGGAAAAGGAGCCTTACGAACCCAACCCTTGAATAGATTTAGCGAGCTGACATGCATAAAACTTGAGAGAGAATAATGGAAGGGGAACTCACCCGGAAGCTCCCAAGGCTCGCGAGTATGCAAGTCCACCTCCACCAACGTTCCCCCGGAGACCCTCTCGTTCGTCACCTTCTTGTAGAGATAGTGGCAAACAAGCTCCTCATCACTCGGGTAGAATCTGAACCCTGGTGGAAGCGTGGATTCGATGTCTCTCAATCCCATCTTATCCATCTGCTGCCAACTAGCTGGCCAGATAGAAAGTTATAGAAATATGTATAGATTGCAAGAGGAGAAGGTGGCGAAGGCGAAGGCGAAGGCGATCAAAGAGAGTTTGAGGAGGGACTCTCACAAGGCTTGTTCTGAGGAGAAGGCAGGCAAGCTGAGATAATCTTAAATTCTTGAGACCAGGAGGCTTCGGTGCATATATATATAGAGAGAGAGAGAGAGAGGAGGAGGAGGAGGAGAGAGAGAGAGAGAGAGAGAGAGAGAGAGAGAGAAGAGGAAGCCTCGAATTTTGGATAGTTAGGCATCGAAAGCAGCCCTTACTGTTCGAATTCTCATCCCTATCACCTGGGGTAGGCGTGTGCAGCCGTCGCTATCGAAGGGAAGATGCTGAGGGCCTCATGCTTGTGCCGCAAGGACTAGCTAGAGAAAATCCATGGTCACAAGAAATCCTTCTAGAGGTAAGAAAGAAAAGCCGAGCCCCACGACTCGTGTCATGACGATTGAATGAAGAATAATTTTGAAGGCATTTAAGGTTGTTATATGCTTGGAAGGAAAAAAAAAAAGGAAAGAAAGGAAGAAGAAAAAGGTTTGGATGATGATGACAAGTTGGCATGATGAAATAATTGGCTAAAAGTTTATCATTGGATAAATTATTTGCAACAAAGCGTGGGGTGGGGTCAGGCACGTGCGGTCTCCATCTAAGTATGCCATGGATCGACAAATGCTGCGGGTCCTAGCTAACTTGTACGAAAGAATAAATTTAATTGGTTGATAATTAGAGAATATTCAGACAATCTATTCATTATTCTCTTTTTTCGAAAGAAAAAAAAAAAAAAAAAAAAGAATCAGACAATGTGGCAGTACTGGATTTTTGTTCTTCTTATCATTTGAGAATGCTTCAAGAATATTTTTCTAGGCGTAGTTATTGCTTGTTTATAGATTGCAGTGCCAAAAAATGAGGAGCTCCGATTCCAAGTGGGGATCAAGCTCGTCACCCACAGCCTATAAGGCTTATTATCTCATGGTAAGTTCCGAGTTGCCGTGGCTTATTAAGCTTTCTGGTGAAATAGATATTCCTTCTCATAATTAATGTTGCATATAATATTCTGTTTTCGTCTATGCTAAGTTAAGGGGGACTAAATAATATGAGACATCAAATCGTTTTGTCACCGCGTGAATGAATATTTTGTTGACATAAAATATTATCGATAAGAATACCAATGCTTACCATGACTGCGACAAACAAGCACTAAAAGATGGAGATACGGCTTCACATTAGACCTACATCCCCCTTTGATCCAAATGACTGAGGCACCCTTCTTCACTTGTGGGCCAGATCTTGTTGGTTTGTTGGATTCATTGCTTTCCAACACCACTTCATTGTTTTACCACTCAAGACTTTCAGCAACTAAGTTTTTACCACACACATGATTTATTTAACGAAAGTTAGAACCGAGTTGTAACATAGCTTAGTATAAATTATTGACGTAATGCTCATTAATTTATCTGATCTACATTTTACATGGTATGTCAGATCTATCTAAGAAGAGCACTGATCTCTAATGGCAATCAATAGTTTGTATGGTACATAAGGTAATACGAGTAGCAAGTAGGCCTTGTGCATCATTTCATCAATTATAATGTGCGGAGATAGCAGTGGGGAATATAAGAATTGTGGTGTAATGATGTATTGATTGTATCAAGCTATTGAAAGTTGCAACCATCCTTGCACTAAAGCATTACTAGGGTTGAATGTGTGGAGAAACTTTGGATCATTGAAAGTTACAACTATTCTTACTGACTATATGAGCTGTCAGTTACAACAAACCATAGCTGACTTAGATTAAGTGAGCAAAACTTGAAATGTGCCTGGATTATGTGATATGGTTCCAAATTGAATCTAAACCAAGTTGAGATTAGATCTAGAGGACCAATAAATGTTTCCATTGGACGGTTGTACATCATAATTCTATTTATAGATCCTTGGAGTCCTAATTAAGGCACATACAAGTCAGGAATATATAGTTTTGAGGTAAAAAAAAAAGACTAAAAACCATTATAATTTGATTAATTTGCTATTTTATATATATAAAGAAAATAATGTCTCACATTGATATTTTGTTGTTTTAGTGAACATAATATTGAAATTTTAACATTCAAATCTCAACCCATCTTAGGAATTTTTTTAAGGAAAAAAAAATCAATTAACAGTGATGTAAGCAAAAAACAAATTTTTTTTTTTTTTTTATATCTAATGATAATAGCAAAAGATGTAGTATTGTTTTTTTGTTTTAAGGAATAGAATACAGTTGTTATCAACCACCATTCAAGTTTAAATCTGAGACCTTCCATTAGAGACAAGGGTATCAACAAGAGAAGCGAGCAGCTATCAGTTCATCAGTCATGTTTTCAAGTAAATAAAGCAAAGAACTCAAATAACCGTCATTTTTTTAATTATAAATCTGAAAACAAAAAAGTTTGAGAAGGTTCATTATTGAGAGCTCGTATCTACTATCTCAAGAATCGAGTAGCTAAGGATATTTGACTCATATAATCACCCCTAACTCAAGCAATCATCACCTTATTAAATTTCTAGATCTTGGCACCCCATATATGGCGGCGCCTAATCATTGGACTAACACCCATTCACGTTGCTCAACACAAAGTCCAGAAACAAGAAAAGAAAAGAAAAGAAAAAAAAATAAAAAAATACCGTTGAATTGCTTCCTTAATTTTTCATCAATCTGTCGCGTTGTAACGTTTCGGTAGGGCTCTCCGATTCATTCTCAGAAAGGATCCGGACCCATAAAATATATCATCTTCACCTCCAAATTTCAGTATAAATATATAATACCCTGGATTGGCTGCCAAACTAATATTAGTCTTCTTGCAGTGCCATAGTAATGTAGAAATCCCATCCAAAAGAAATATCATGTAATTTTAGAATTGATTCACTGACTGATATATTTACAGTGCTGCAAACTATAGACTATAGGCAGTCACCTCTTGAATAATCATGAAACATTATAATTTTTTTTTGAAGGAAACAAAAAAAAAAAAATTCTAAAACTTAATAAAAAGAAGCAACTATTTTAAACAAATTTATTATTTTCTCCGTGCCATGTTAGACGGGGAGCAGAGTGGGGAAACGAGTGGCGTTATAGCATTTCTATCAGCCATGGGATGATACGCCTGAACGCCTGATCATCGTCTCGTGTCATCTCTCCCACAGTATTAGGTAAAGAAGCACCTCAAAAGCGAAAGGGAACGATCCCATCCGTCAATAAAAACATTTGAAGTATCATAATCCATCTCTAATATTCTTGAAAGAAAAAGGTCTTGCAACTATCTAATTGCCAGGTCACCAACCCTCTCAAGTTTCCATCTGTCCTCCTTTCCAACCCCTTTCCCATGCGTGCCCACTAGTTCAGCTCCTGAAATAAATGGCAGCCCAATTCCCACTTGTCCAAACTCTACCCTTTGGTCCTAAAACTTTCGCTCAAAATTCATTTTTATCCTCAAACTTAGATTCAAATGAATTTTGAGTGAAAGTTTGAGGATTGAGAGCATGTTTTCGCCGTGATCATTCTCCAATTTCATATGCTACGAGAAGCCTTGCCGGTGGCCAAGGCCACCAGGTCTTAACCCTCCTGAGGGGAGGGTATTTCTGACAAGAAGAGCATGAGTGGACTTGGCGTCCCTGTCAACCCCACTTGGTGAGGTGGAGCAAAGCACCTATCAGAGTCATAGATTTGATTGTAGATTAGAGCAAAACATGTAGCATATATGAAGGACTCCTGGAAAAGGAAACGAGGTGCAATAATTAAGCTCTATGATTGGGGACTTGAAGGGGTTTCTCTCCATTGGAGAGAAGATCAGCGTTTAGGCCTTGTATAAAGAGTGACGTCTCCATACTCTCTTTCTTCCAGCTGCTGCTCTTCCCTTCTTCCCTCACCAACATTCATTCATTTCAAAGACTTTATCTGGTACCAAGCGTGCAACGTACACTGTATTATTGTGAGCCAAAGCTCTTCCTCCTCCAACACTTGTAATCATAATCAGTCCAATCATTCCATGATGATATCACCGGCAACCAATCAGGGATTGTATCATCTACGCGACAATAGACCACGACATTAATTTTGCCATTATTTGATGATTGCTGAAGGCGATGGAACTCCTGATGAATGATGCCTCATATTCCCTTTATTTACTCTTCACCATGGTTAGACAAATAGTATTCAATGGGATGAGCATACTTATGAAAGTGAGATAATGAATTATTTGACAGGGTCACCTGCACACATGGAAAAAGGCATTAAATTTCTCACATGTTATCAAATGGAAAGTAAAATGCAATTAGTTGATTGATTTCTATGTCAAATATTTGGGCTAAGCATAGTTTGGAATAGATTTGTGTGTGTGTGTCTGTGTGTGTGTGTGTGTGTGTGAGAGAGAGAGAGAGAGAGAGAGAGAGAGAGATTTCTACCAGTCTGTATCTCACTCAATAATGGCTGGAGTAGAGTTGCTTTCGAGCTTGTAAGCATCGATGCAAACTGAAACTTATCGATTTGGATGGATGGGTTCAGTTAAGAGACGCCCATCATTGGTAATTCTCCAAACCTAGGAGGTTGGCCATCCAATAAGATGCATTGATTTGGATGGCTTAGCTGTTAAGCAGATGCCCTGACCTTAATCTACCTAACAGAAATAAAATTGATGCAGCTATCCCCTCAGTGTTAAATTAAATTCAGGGGTACTGCTGCTCCGACATAAACTCTGATCTAATTAGAGGTTCAGACTTCAGACTATGTTATCATCTATTGATGTAAAACTAGTATGTATGTGTCTTGACTGATGGCCATACCAGCTATTCAGATTTCTAGATGCACATAATTTCATATTCGCTCCATGCAAGCTGTTGAATATCAACTCATTTCAGCCGTTGTAACCTCAGTATAATAAAGTTTATGTCTATAATCCTAACATATAGATTGATATCTTATAGTGTTCTTTAATTTCTATAAGAAGTTTCTAATTTACAGAGTGAAACTAATCTTTAAGAAAGGCTTCGATATAAATCTAAAATCTGTTATTGCTCGCTTGAACCTTTATGAATAAATAAATCATCTCACTGTCTCTCTTCATTTCTGATTATGATTTTTGCGTACCATGCACGGGGCTCTCACATCAACATAAATACAGATATGCCAAGATAAAAAGGGACAAATAAAAGATTGAATTTAATTCGATAATCATTTTTGAAAAGGTCTAATGTAATATAATAACCATATGGAGACACTACCCCATCCATCAGAATTGATGATGATGATGATAATAATAATTAGAATAATCAATCATCCTTAATGAAATCATAATGGCAATGTTTCAGAATATTTTTGTGTGTGGATAGATATCCTCCTCCAAGATATAGGCAGCTGGCAGTTTGGACTCATTCTCCAGCCTCCCTTTGGGATGCAACCTTAAATAATAAATAGGTGAGAATCAATTCATTCCAACGACTATGTAACCATATCCCAATGGAACAGTGAACGGCTGCTGCTTTATTGTGGTAACCCATGAAAGGGCACTTGGGCCAATATGGATACAATCAGACAGTTGTCATCGATGTGGTTACCTCATTCTCATGACAGTGACTGACTACAGTGTGTCAAAAACAACTAAAATGTTGCGCTCCATCTAGCTAGTTAGGGTTTGAATTCAGCCAAGGGGTATTCTTCTGATAGCTTCTGAGGATGGGAAAAGGTTGTCTGCAAGCATTGTTTAGGCTGATTGGCTGGTTTGTGAAAGCGAAGTACACACACAGTAAAAACAACAGTCAAGAGATTTCGTATACCAGGAACAAAAATATCACGGTTAATATAATTAATTGGGATTACTAGCGTATCAAGCTGGAGGCTTATCATGTCAAAAAGTCACGGGTCCGATCTTGCCATGTATCTGTTAATTATATTTTGGCATCCTTCCTTGGTGGTAGCATCCAGCACCTGGATACAAATTAAATCACAGGTGATCAGTTCGCTAGAAAAGAAGATTTCAGAAGAGACAAGGAGGAAACTCGTACTGAATAAAAATCCTTTAGGCACCTAATTTTTTTTGTGCCTATTGTTCCTATAAAATAAAAATAAGGACAAGGTAATGAATAAGTGAAGCTTAAAAAATATTAAATGTGACATTAACCACGCGACAAAGCAGTGGATTTAGTGACATACAAACCAAGGCAAGGTTCAGATCTATTGAAGGGGAAAAGATACTAGAGATGTATACTCAACTGTATGGCGTATCTTTAACAATATTAGCAAGCCAGGAGCAAGCAAACATTTAAAATAAGACAAAGAATCTAACAACACTTTCTCCAAGTTGGTGCCGATGGGCTCACGAGAACTGGATCAGTGGCTCACGGATGGATACATTCCTGCGAACGCCAATTAATCATGAGAACAAGAGGGAAGAAAATGGACAAACAAAAGGCTAGTGATAGCGGCCACACGTGGATGGCAGTCGTCAGGGGGTGGTTAAGACGGATCCAGGAGCAGGAGCCCTAACACTGACACTCGTGTCCCATGCTTTTTGATGGAAGGGCTAAAATTTAAACACCTCCAAATAGATTCCAAGCAGCACACATCCGTCCACAGTCCCAACTCAAATAATGATGCATGAGGTTGGCAGAGGAGGTTAGCGAGAATGACATGTGTATCAGATTATATATTTTTGAGACAGGAAGAGATCGGAGAAATATTCATCCATGTCCCTAATGTTTCAACTGTCAGCTGATACATGTGAGCGTTAATTTAGGTGCCCAATCCATGAAGTTAATAGATGAAAGGTCAACATCATATCAGTAGATTAGAACTTGAAAAGCATTAACAAGTTAGATGACATTAGCTTGGAAATTTTGGGGAGGGAGGAATGGTGAAGGTCAACCTCTTACTTTATTTCTCCTCCTTTGGTGTTTAAGTAGAGTTGTTCATGAACAGGGATTAAGTACGTCAACATGGTCATGGCGGCTCTTCACAATGAATCCTAACCACCAACCCTCACAATGAATCCAGGTTTCTTCACAATAATCAGAGCTCTGCTCTTTTATGCCATGCTACGGAGAGCATGATGATTTGATGATTCTGGTCGAAAAAATAGTAATTTACTCTAGGAATGATTGAGGAAGGGTATCCAACCACTTCCGGACAAACGTTACGGCGCGATCTTTTGAGAATCGCATTGGGGCCGTAGAGTTAGGGGTTGCTAAAGGGCTATCTTTGTCCCGTGTGTTTAATTCATTTGGGAGTCTTTACCTCCTGGACGCATCCTTCTTTAGTCTTCTTTGAGACCATCTTTTTCCAAGACTCATCAAAAATCCAATCCATGTCAATGACCAGATGCAGAGTAAAATGAGAAAGGATTTTGGTGTTATGTTCTGTCCACTCTTGAGACAACTGGCAACCGGAGAAATCAGGAATGAGATGGTTTAAAAATCACAAATGAAATAAATGTATCAATGTCAGAGGACTTTGCTGGCAAATGAAAATGTATACCATATAGAATGGAAATTGGTGCTTAGGCTATGATAAAGATTAGAGCAAAAATAAATCTTTTCTGAGATCCTAATTAAACAGACGGTTTTAGTTGAGACCTCAATAGAATGCCTAGCAAATGTATCCACAAGGATTGCTGACTTGTACCTTCTCCTTTGGTGATACCATTGACTTATTTAAAAAAAACTAGCATCTACAACAGCACACGGCTCTGCCGATTGGAACACGTCCGAGTGAGCTTCCACGAGAGCTTTAATTGAAACATTCTTGTGACACTGAAGAACTTGACAGACCACACTATTCCACAGGGTAAAAGATAAAGACCATGGGCAACAATCATGTAAGCTTCGCAATCTCTTAAAAGAGCTTTTTGTAACAAATTAGAATTTCATCCAAACTGGTTGGCTAAAAGGTATTGTTTGAATTTTTTTTTTTTTTTTGACCTAAACACACATCTACATATTCCCTTATACATTTCTTCTATTTAAGTCTGGACATCTTTATCAAGCTAATAATCCAAATTTAATCAAATCCAACTATAAATATGAAGCTTAACCTGTGGTCAAACATAAAAAGGCCTTTACTATAATGCCCTCTAGTTTGCATATGAACTATGATATTGTTTTGAATGAGATTATGGGTGTTTACAAATGATATCGAAGCAAATTCATCCATAACCTATATGAACTCAAGGATATTACAGCACAAGCACTTTTGGTGTTGCTCATAGGCTAATCATGAGAATACTAAGCCTTCAATGGAGGAGTGTGAAGACCCATGTGAGCATGTATTTGGCTTACATTGGTTATACATATTGATAGATTTTGAAAGATTATATAGGGACTAGGAATTCAAAATAAATTATTTGACTGATTTTTTGGATGAAATCCTAAGTTGTTATAAATGATATCAATATGAACCTAATCTATGATCCATATGTGACCAAAGAATATGACAATAATGACTCTTTTGAGGCTAACCATGAGTGAATCATAGTATTTATAATTGGATTTGATTAAATTTAAATCCGTAGCTTGACAAGGATGCTAAAACTTAAATAGGGTATGCAAAGACCTATATAGTTGTATGCTAAAGAGAACTTGGATACTTATGCAAGGAATCTAAATAATATCTTTTAGCTAGCTTTTTTTTTTTTAGATAAAATTTTAAATTATTATAATTCCTCTAATGTAACAAATGAGTAATAAATTATTATAAACTTTCTAAATGAGTTTAATTTAAACTACTCATAGAAAAATATTAAAATTGTTTAATATTTTTTTCTCTTTTTGCTTTGATTTTAATTTTCCTTTATAACTGCATGATAATATGATATACATCTTGTCTTCTATAAAATTTAAGACTGCATCTTGACTTTGGTGATTGAGTTGGCAAAAAACTGACTGACACGACGCAAAACGGGACAAGCATAGAAGGGCTAAGCGTTGTTTGAGGAAAAGAGAGCAACGAAGGTATGCGCAAGTTACAAATCTTAACGAGGCCAGGACCAGGACCACAGTATTGATTTCTCTTGTTGAAGTAATCAATGCAAAATAGCCTAAGGCTTTGATTTCCTGATATCTTGATTGAAATTAGAAAAACCACACCAAATTCAGCTAGCATGGGCTAATTTGAGCATAGCTTTGCTAATTGGTAGCATTCTATTTATGATCTACATGACACAAAATGCAAAACCACCCAGAGAAATTAGAACATACTGAAAGATTTTTGTTTTTGCCGGTCCATGTCGGTGCTTATATTATTTGACTAAGTTGACTCCCTAACTTGGGTGTTTCCCTGCTGCTATCTACAGTTCAGGTAACCATCTAAAACCCCTACTCTCCAAAGCAAAAAATATAGCAATAATAATTACAGTGGTAACCGTAGCAATGACGACAATGATAATAATGTGGTTAATCAACTTTGCTGAATTCTATTGGACTGACCAGAGGAGGTACCCTATGCTAGCCAAGAAGGAAAAAAATTTTCAGCCTCCAGACATTTAAGCGTTCGCTCTCCATGTGTAAATATTGTGACATTCATCTTGCTTCGCATAACATATTTTCTTGTTCCATATCCTGTAAGCCCATTCAGTTGTTTTTAGCCCCTATTGCCAGAAATAGCTGCAGCAATGATCGGTTTGGCAAGAACAAAGGTCTAACTTGGTTCACTCAAAATTGTTTTCTTGAATTCAGTCCAAATCTTGTTAATTGCACAGCCATTGCTTCCTACAGGCTAAATTCAGTTGATAAACCAGTTGGACATACAATAAATAAGGACAACTGAATAGATGATGGAGATTGGGGATTGATGTGCTGAGAAGCTTATTCAAATCGTCATTTGATAGGTATATATTATATAGTGGTTTTATACACGATGTTGTGCCAAGTTCAATGGCGCTCTAATTCGCCATCCTACTAGGTGCGAGGTTAAAATAAGATGGATGAATGGGTCTTTCTTTTTTTTTTAAGAAAAAAAAAGCCAACCAAGCCTGATGTACTAAACAGCACAGGAATTAGTTTTGTAATAGTTGGAGCAACAAACCGGCAAGAATCTCTTTTTTCTTTGGGTTACCATGGAAGGGAAATTGGCCCAAAAATTGCACAAATCCTCTCTTATATATGTACATGTATGCTACCAAGCAAGCGATTGCTACCATGCTTCTCCTTCCAACTGCTGTTGCTAGGTTCCTTTTTTAAGCTCTGACTTCACTGCGAACACTTTGATCAAGTGCAAAAACCCTTAATTTTAAAGCCTGGTCAAGCAGTAGCTACCACAGTACAGCCCCTGTTAGCATGCAATCGTAGTCCGGGGAGAGATGCCTCATACTAGATGAGAAATAGCTATCAATACAGATTATGAAGTGCAAGCTCTTGTAATAATCCTTTATCAGTCTTAACAGTCATCAATGTCTATGAGCAAAACTGGAGCTCCTCTGCCTCATCAACACAAGGACTCTGAAAGGATTAATAAGATAGTTTTTGCTACTGCAATATGAGAGTGAGACAGAAGCATATGCAAGGTTGATGATGTAAACCATGAATTATGGAGGAAACCTGCACGGCAAGGCAACAACAAAAGCCTCTTAAAAGCAAGGTAACAAAGTCATAGATCCTGGGGATTCCATGCACAAAGCTACTGGTATCAAATACTACCGAGTAATAAGTTGATCACAGGTTGTACGATTTTTCTTGATCAATCTGTGCCGTTTTCTTATTGACGCTACACTTCGTATGATTGGTGCCACTTTGACCAGATCAGCTACTATTCTAAATGGAATACAGGTATCAAGGTGGTTCTGGAGCAAGTTTTTGGTACATTCTGGCAATCTAAATTTTACATCCTACACAGAAGTGTTATGACCAACAAGAGGTTATTAGGTTTGTTAAAGGTCCAGACTCCAGAGTCAATGACCGAGATTGCTTTGAAGTAAGAAAGGGATTTGATATACTTGCATCAAGTCTTTGGCAAAGCAATTAAAATTTTAATTCGAACGTTTTCTTAACTAGGTGAGTGGAATGCTCTTTTCTTTGTTGTTTTTTCCTCCACTTTGCTGCCTTAAACTATATGGGTAATTTTCTAGCTCTACTTGCTAAGAGGGCCTCTAGCTTTATTTTGTTTGATAGTGAGTTTTGATCTTCTTGGTGTCCATCTGATTTGCAAGACAAGTTAAGCTGCTCAAGAGCAGTTGAATAACCAGCTAAAGTGAGAGATGCAATGTGAAGCAAGTAAAGCATAAGGGGAACATGGGGTTGTTAGTAATTACTGGTCAAAAGAATTTTAGAATCATTAAGTGCTTTTGATTGAGTCTCTGTATGCTTTGACAGCATGATCCAGCATCATGTTTTAAATCAAGAGTTGAGGAATATAATGTAAATTAGTGGATGACTGTCGCATATATCATCAAGGCTGAGTTACCAAAATTTCATTGGAGATTGAAAACTTTTTGAGTTGATCACAAAATTGGGCCATTACCTTGGTGCTTTGAATGTTTCTCACAGGAAGGGGAACATTCAAAGCTCTGAATATATGTGGATGTTTGTCAACTTAATAATAATAATATGGCATCAAAAAGATGGAAGGTTGATTGGAATCATGAATTAAAGCAGCACAGAATTGTCTGTGCTAGCACCACTGCATGCTAGTACCTGGCACACAACAATGTCAGTGCATGACAAGAACTGGCATAGTACAGCATGTACTAAGCTAGTTCCAGACTGGCATGACACCGGCAAATGATACTTTAATCCCTGATTAGGAGAAGAAGAAGAACTTTAGAACAACAATTATTATATAAAGAATACTTAGCATAAAGTGGGACTCAAATGATAGCAATCATTGCATCTTGAGTGATTTGAGATAGTTTGACCATCCTTGATATGTATGTCTACATGTATGTCAGTTGTGATCCGCATGACCCCCTTAGCCCCAATATGTTCACCCATGCAAAATGAGAAAACAAAAAAAGTTGAACGAAGATACATTCTAATATAACAAGATTCTTAGAATAAAAAGATAAGGATAAAAGAACTTGGAATATTCATATTTGTACATGTATATTGTCACGCATCACACGCACCTTCCTCTTGAATAGACAATATGTATTATCATAACTAACAATAATACATGAATAAAGATACTTACACGTGTGTATGCATGTAAGTGCAAATTTTGTTCATGTAAACTTACTACACATGCATGTAGGCATAAGACGTGTACTCAAAAAATCTTTTAAAACATATTGAAAAAACACAATAAAGTGGTGTATAATCTAGACCAATCAAATAATATGGAAGTTAATGCTTGAGTTTTGATTTTAGTGAGGAGTACCGCATGCAAACCATACATCTACCATCAAATTACATTCAGAAAATCTCATATTCACCTCAGTAATATGAGAAAAACAATGATAACAGAATCATAGCTTGACCAATAAGCATCACCTCTCCTTAAAAAATTATCACTGGTTTTAGATTGGAAAGAAGGGGTAAATGGAAATGATATACATACCATCCTCCACCTCCAGCACCAAGAAGAAGCCATGGATTAATAATAAGAGAATTACTGTTTTAGAAAAGGGGGGCAGCCTTTCAGGTGCTCATAATCATGTCCCCCACAAAACATATGCTTCTAAAAATTTCTGGAGGAAATGGCCTTGGTATTTTAAAAAAAAAAGTTTTTGACAAGAAATGAAATACAATATTTAACAAACAATAAAAAGGAGGCAAAAAAAAAAAAAAAAAAAAAAAAAAAGCATAAAGAGCTGAGCAACACGAATCCCATTTACTAGAAATCTTGCGCCATCTGCAGTAGAGCGAAGTAGCAGCCTGTAGAAAAATAGACCTTCCAACTTGCAAAAGTATCACAAGAAAATATTTTTGCATTAAATAATACTATATTTTATTTCCATCTTGACCCCATCTAATTGGCAAATAAAACTACAAAAAACATAGAATAAGTAAGACTTCTCAAATTTAAACAAATAAAAAGTTCACATTTTTGTTTGAGATATCCGTCAAGAATATATGGCAAATTATTACATAAATGAATGATTTCAAGGGAGAAAAAACACCTTGAGAGGAAAGGGTTCCAACAGAGTATACGTCAAATCCAAATAGGTTGCATAAAAAGCGGGTTTTTAAAGTACAAAAGCATGAAAGATCAGCAAATTACCGCTACCTCTGCAAAATTAAGTAGGAAGATTAAAGAAAAAATTAAAAGCATAAAAAGAATCCGGCATAAATAACCAAAGGGTTTTATTAACTATTAATAAGATTAATAGTTGATAAAATTGAAGTGGGTTACCTTACTTAATACCATCTCCAGAGAAATTTCTACAGGTTCTTGCAACTCCAGCATAGAGGCTTAAAAGATAATGTAACATGGAGCCACAGACCCCGGTCATCCCCTAGGCAAGCCAAGCCATGTTAGAAGAGCAATGCGAGAGAAACCAGCTCAGGAACCAGGTAATTACTGCAAAACAGAATTCCATCTAGAGTGTAGCATCGATACTGATGATCGAAAGGAGGAGGAAAACACTACAAAATAATGGAGGAAAAAGGAAGCCAATGCAAGACAAAAACCCTTGATACGAGTATAAAATCAACTTAAGTAAAAAAAGAAAAAAAATTGATTCCAGATCAAGAACATTGTGGAACCCTGATAACATCAAAGACTCCCTTATTTTCAACAACATTTGATGCAATCCCTATCCCTGTCATCCGTTAGCCTCCAAAACTTATGAATTCTTGAGGAGCCACATTAACAACTCATTATGAAAGCCACACTGATTATAGAAAAGTAGGTAAAGAAGCATTGAAAGTGGAATCTTGGGAAATAATAATAGCATAAATTAGAAAAAGTGAAGCAGGGGAAAACAGAGGCTCGGATTCATGATCGGATTCAGCATTGTATCTTTATTTTTAGTTACTTTCTCCAACTAAACCAAATCGGCTGCGAACTGTTGCCTGTCGAACAGCAGAAGGTCATCCAAGTTCGCCTTGCCGTCTGTGATTAACCGTTTGCCGCTTCACAATGCTGAAACCCCTCCGCCAAGAATCATCACAGCCTCTTCTTGTGAAGTAATCGAAAAGAAAAAGAAAAGAAAAGACTAAAACAGAAAGGAAGAGAGCGCAAGGCGAGAACCTCGCGGCCCCTACCCATCTGGAGGAGCAAGAAGAGGAAAAGCAAGCAAGAGAGAAGAAAAGTAGAAGCAAACTGGGACGCCACCAGAGGAATTCTTGAATCGATGGGACCGAGAGATCTCCCCCGACTCCTGCTCCTCCGTCCGGCGACCCTCTCGGTCTCAAGACGGCTGCAGATCGGTTGCCTGCGGGACAGCAGACCTCCAGAGCTGCCTCTGCCTATCGTTCAAGATCAGTAGAAGACGAGTAGAGGAAAGGGGAGACATGGGTTAATTTTAACAAAATTAATTTTAACAAAAACAAACGACAAAACCGAATGGACAAGGAAGCGCAAATTAGGAATTCGCCCTCCACTCCCAAGAAAACGTGGAATTGGAGTAGGAGAAGCACGAAGCGAGGAAGAAGGCCAAGAAGAGAGAAAGGTAGCGGCGCTAGAAGTCCCGAGAGACGCCGAAGAAGACGGTGAGAGAGCTGACCGGGCAATGGAACAGCAGTCAGCAGCGCTTCTGCCCTCCATGTACCTTACCACGTCCGAATCTTTGTAGCCGTCATGAGATACCCCACTACTTGCGTCTTACGCGAAAGATGTTTGATGTAAAGCGTCATGCGTACGCAAGAGTTTTTAATTTTGAATTTGATTACACGTACACATGCAGTATATACCTTTACAGACATATAAAAATAACGATTTTTTCCTTTTTCCGGTTGGACTTACGGCTGCAAATGTATTGAGGCAGATCGAATCGTATTTGAACCTAATCCGATTTAATTTTATATTAATTTTTTGATTTAAGATCTCAGCCAACTCATTAACAACATTGTCCCACTCATATGAAGCCTATCATAAGAAGTCAAATAGGTTTCATCAAGTTAAATGAGATGCTTTAAGTTTGATCTCATTCTATCCCATCCCGTCTCAATCCCTGAGCAGAACAGGCTTGCTTGAAATATTTTTTCTTAAAAATAATTATTTAAAAGCTTTAATGCTTGATTTAATTTTTAAATATATTTACAGTTCAAAAGTTATAATTTTTATGATAAATTATATCTATTTAAAATTGATACTACAATGTATTATGATTGAGACAGAATAGAATGGAATGGGACAAGCGAGACAACCCGCGTCCCATCAAGGCTTAAATCACTCGCATCAAGTTTTTTTATTGTCTATTAATTTTAGTGTTTCAAAATTATTTTTTTTATTTTTAGTACCAAATAGTGTTGTCAATTAAATGTAGCTATTGACCATAATTGAAGAGTTACCTTAATTTATTAGTGGTGGTAACTCCTAATTTTACCGCCATCTATTATATATCCTCTTCATCCTTCTATCTTTTCTTACTGTGAAGCATGAAAAAGAAAATTAAATAAAAGATGGGATAAGAAATGGTGGAGGAAAGTTAGAACTCAATCTCATGTAATGGCTAGGATGATATAGAAATAATCTAAGGTATAGTGTAATTTTGATGACTAAGAATTTGAATAA
>JACVBY030000613.1:642974-739345 GCA_017589505.3 Metroxylon sagu
CGCTCCATCTAGCTAGTTAGGGTTTGAATCTAGCCAAGGGGTATTCTTCTGATAGCTTCTGAGGATGGGAAAAGGTTGTCTGGTAAGCATTGTTTAGGCTGATTGGCTGGTTTAGGAAAGCAGAAGTACACACACAGTAAAAACAACAGTCAAGAGATTTCGTATACCAGGAACAAAAATATCACGGTTAATATAATTAATTGGGATTACTAGCGTATCAAGCTGGAGGCTTATCACGTCAAAAAATGTAAATCCGATCTTGCCATGTATCTGCTTAATTATATTTTTGGCATCCTTCCTCGGTGGTAGCATCCAGCACCTGGATGTAGCAAACGGCTAAAATCACAGGTAGATCAGTTCGCTAGAAAAGAAGATTTCAGAAGAGACAAGGAGGAAACTCGTACTGAATGAAAAATCCTTTAGGCACCTAATTTTTTTTGTGCCTATTGTTCCTATCTAAGGCAATAAAAAATAATGGACAAGGTAATGAATAAGTGAAGCTTTTAAAAAATATTAAATGTGACATTAACCACGCGACAAAGCAGTGGATTTAGTGACATACAAGCCAAGGCAAGGTTCAGATCTATTGAAGGGGAAAAGATACTAGAGATGTATACTCAACTGTATGGCGTATCTTTAACAATATTAGCAAGCCAGGAGCAAGCAAACATTTAAAATAAGACAAAGAATCTAACAACACTTTCTCCAAGTTGGTGCCGATGGGCTCACGAGAACTGGATCAGTGGCTCACGGATGGATGTTTACATCTTCACTGCGGAACGCCAATTAATCATGAGAACAAGAGGGAAGAAAATGGACAAACAAAAGGCTAGTGGATAGCGGCCACACGTGGATGGCAGTCGTCAGGGGGTGGTTAAGACGGATCCAGGAGCAGGAGCCCTAACACTGACACTCGTGTCCCATGCTTTTTGATGGAGAGGGCTAAAATTTAAACACCTCCAAATAGATTCCAAGCAGCACACATCCGTCTCACAGTCCCAACTCAAAATAATGATGCATGAGGTTGGCAGAGGAGGTTAGCGAGAATGACATGTGTATCAGATTATATATTTTTGAGACAGGAAGAGATCGGAGAAATATTCATCCATGTCCCTAATGTTTCAACTGTCAGCTGATACATGTGAGCGTTAATTTAGGTGCCCAATCCATGAAGTTAATAGATGAAAGGTCAACATCATATCAGTAGATTAGAACTTGAAAAGCATTAACAAGTTAGATGACATTAGCTTGGAAATTTGGGGGAGGGAGGAATGGTGAAGGTCAACCTCTTACTTTATTTCTCCTCCTTTGGTGTTTAAGTAGAGTTGTTCATGAACAGGGATTAAGTACGTCAACATGGTCATGGCGGCTCTTCACAATGAATCCTAACCACCAACCCTCACAATGAATCCAGGTTTCTTCACAATAATCAGAGCTCTGCTCTTTTATGCCATGCTACGGAGAGCATGATGATTTGATGATTCTAAATTGGAAAAAAATCAATAGTAATTTACTCTAGGAATGATTGAGGAAGGGTATCCAACCACTTCCGGACAAACGTTACGGCGCGATCTTTTGAGAATCGCATTGGGGCCGTAGAGTTAGGGGTTGCTAAAGGGCTATCTTTGTCCCGTGTGTTTAATTCATTTGGGAGTCTTTACCTCCTGGACGCATCCTTCTTTAGTCTTCTTTGAGACAATCTTTTTCCAGACTCATCAAAAATTCAATCCATTTCAATGACCAGATGCAGAGTAAAATGAGAAAAAGGATTTTGGTGTTATATTCTGTCCACTCTTGAGATAGTTTAAAAATCACAAATGAAATAAATGTATCAATGTCAGAGGACTTTGCTGGCAAATGAGAATGTATACCATATAGAATGGAAATTAGTGCTCAGGCTATGATAAAGATTAGAGCAAAAATAAATCTTTTCTGGGATCCTAATTAAACAGTCGGTTTTATTTGAGACCTCAATAGAATGCCTAGCAAATGTATCCACAAGGATTGCTGACTTGTACCTGACCAAGACCTGCATCTCCTCTTTTGGTGATACCATTGGCTTATTTAAAAAAAAAATAGCATCTACAGCACCACACGACTATTTGCCGATTGGAACACGTCCGACTGAGCTTCCACGAGAGCTTTAATTGAAACATTCTTGTGACACTGAAGAACTTGACAGACCACACTATTCCACAGGGTAAAAGATAAAGACCATGGGCAACAATCATGTAAGCTTCGCAATCTCTTAAAAGAGCTTTTTGTAACAAATTAGAATTTCATCCAAACTGGTTGGCTAAAAGGTATTGTTTGAATTTTTTTTTTTTTTGACCTAAACACACATCTACATATTCCCTTATACATTTCTTCTATTTAAGTCTGGACATCTTTATCAAGCTAATAATCCAAATTTAATCAAATCCAACTATAAATATGAAGCTTAACCTGTGGTCAAACATAAAAAGGCCTTTACTATAATGCCCTCTAGCTTGCATACGCCATGGATCGGATCATGATATTGTTTTGAATGAGATTATGGGTGTTTACAAATGATATCGAAGCAAATTCATCCATAACCTATATGAACTCAAGGATATTACAGCACAAGCACTTTTGGTGTTGCTCATAGGCTAATCATGAGAATACTAAGCCTTCAATGGAGGAGTGTGAAGACCCATGTGAGCATGTATTTGGCTTACATTGGTTATACATATTGATAGATTTTGAAAGATTATATAGGGACTAGGAATTCAAAATAAATTATTTGACTGATTTTTTGGATGAAATCCTAAGTTGTTATAAATGATATCAATATGAACCTAATCTATGATCTATATGTGACCAAAGAATATGACAATAATGACTGTTTTGAGGCTAACCATGAGTGAATCATAGTATTTATAATTGGATTTGATTAAATTTAAATCCGTAGCTTGACAAGGATGCTAAAACTTAAATAGGGTATGCAAAGACCTATATAGTTGTATGCTAAAGAGAACTTGGATACTTATGCAAGGAATCTAAATAATATCTTTTAGCTAGCTTTTTTTTTTTTAGATAAAATTTTAAATTATTATAATTCCTCTAATGTAACAAATGAGTAATAAATTATTATAAACTTTCTAAATGAGTTTAATTTAAACTACTCATAGAAAAATATTAAAATTGTTTAATATTTTTTTCTCTTTTTGCTTTGATTTTAATTTTCCTTTATAACTGCATGATAATATGATATACATCTTGTCTTCTATAAAATTTAAGACTGCATCTTGACTTTGGTGATTGAGTTGGCAAAAAACTGACTGACACGACGCAAAACGGGACAAGCATAGAAGGGCTAAGCGTTGTTTGAGGAAAAGAGAGCAACGAAGGTATGCGCAAGTTACAAATCTTAACGAGGCCAGGACCAGGACCACAGTATTGATTTCTCTTGTTGAAGTAATCAATGCAAAATAGCCTAAGGCTTTGATTTCCTGATATCTTGATTGAAATTAGAAAAACCACACCAAATTCAGCTAGCATGGGCTAATTTGAGCATAGCTTTGCTAATTGGTAGCATTCTATTTATGATCTACATGACACAAAATGCAAAACCACCCAGAGAAATTAGAACATACTGAAAGATTTTTGGTCCATGTCGGTGCTTATATTATTTGACTAAGTTGACTCCCTAACTTGGGTGTTTCCCTGCTGCTATCTACAGTTCAGGTAACCATCTAAAACCCCTACTCTCCAAAGCAAAAAATATAGCAATAATAATTACAGTGGTAACCGTAGCAATGACGACAATGATAATAATGTGGCTAGTCAACTTTGCTGAATTCTATTGGACTGGCCAGAGGAGGTACCCTATGCTAGCCAAGAAGGAAAAAAATTTTCAGCCTCCAAACATTTAAGCGTTCGCTCTCCATGTGTAAATATTGTGACATTCATCTTGCTTCGCATAACATATTTTCTTGTTCCATATCCTGTAAGCCCATTCAGTTGTTTTTAGGCCCTATTGCCAGAAATAGCTGCAGCAATGATCGGTTTGGCAAGAACAAAGGTCTAACTTGGTTCACTCAAAATTGTTTTCTTGAATTCAGTCCAAATCTTGTTAATTGCACAGCCATTGCTTCCTACAGGCTAAATTCAGTTGATAAACCAGTTGGACATACAATAAATAAGGACAACTGAATAGATGATGGAGATTGGGGATTGATGTGCTGAGAAGCTTATTCAAATCGTCATTTGATAGGTATATATTATATAGTGGTTTTACGCACGATGTTGTGCCAAGTTCAATGGCCCTCTAATTCGCCATCCTACTAGGTGTGAGGTTAAAATAAGATACATGAATGGATCTTTTTTTTTTTTTTAAGAAAAAAAAAAGCCAATCAAGCCTGATGTACTAAACAGCACAGGAATTAGTTATGTAGTAGTTGGAGCAACAAACCGGCAAGAATCTCTTTTTCTTTGGGTTATAGCATGGAAGGGAAATTGGCCCAAAAATTGCACAAATCCTCTCTTATTTATGTATATGTATACTACCAAGCAAGCGATTGCTACCTTGTCTCTCCTTCCAACTGCTGTTGCTAGGTTCCTTTTTTTTTAAGTTCTGACTTCACTGCGAACACTTCGATCAAGTGCACAAAACCCTTAATTTTAAAGCCGGGTCAAGCTGTAGCTACCACAGTACAGCCCCTGCTATCATGCAATCATAGTGCGGGGAGAGATGCTTTATACTAGATGAGAAATAGCTATCAATACAGATTATGAAGTGCAAGGCTCTTGTAATAATCCTTAATCAGTCTTTAACAGTCATCAATGTCTATGAGCAAAACTGGAGCTCCTCTGCCTCATCAACACAAGGACTCTGAAAGGATTAGTAAGATAGTTTTTGCTACTGCAATTTGAGAGTGAAACAGAAGCATATGCAAGGTTGATGAAAACCATGAATTATGGAGGAAACTTGCATGGCAAGAAAACAACAAAAGCCTCTTAAAAGCAAGGTAACAACAAAGTCATAGATCCTGGGGATTCCATGCACAAAGCTACTGGTATCAAATACTGCCCGGTAATAAGTTGATCACAGGCTATACCATTTTTTTTTATCAATCTGTGGTGTTCTCTTATTGACGCTACACTTCGCATGATTGCTGCCACTTTGACCAGATCAGCTACTATTCTAAATGGAATACAGGTATCAAGGTGGTTCTGGAGCAAGTTTTTGGTACATTCTGGCAATCTAAATTTTACATCCTACAGAGAAGTGTTATGACCAACAAGAGGTTATTAGGTTTGTTAAAGGTCCAGACTCGAGAGGTTTGTTAAAGGTCCAGACTCCAGAGTCAATGACCGAGATTGCTTTGAAGTAAGAAAGGGATTTGATATACTTGCATCAAGTCTTTGGCAAAGCAATTAAAATTTTAATTCGAACGTTTTCTTAACTAGGTGAGTGGAATGCTCTTTTCATTGTTGTTTTTTCCTCCACTTTGCTGCCTTAAACTATATGGGTAATTTTCTAGCTCTACTTGCTAAGAGGGCCTCTAGCTTTGTTTTGTTTGATAGTGAGTTTTGATCTTCTTGGTGTCCATCTGATTTGCAAGACAAGTTAAGCTGCTCAAGAGCAGTTGAATAACCAGCTAAAGTGAGACATGCAATGTGAAGCAAGTAAAGCATAAGGGGAACATGGGATTGTTAGTAATTACTGGTCAAGAGGATTTTAGAATCATGAAGTGCTTTTGATTGAGTCTCTGTGTGCTTTGACAGCATGATCCAGCATCATCTTTTAAATCAAGAGTTGAGGAACATAATGTAAATTAGTGGATGACTGTTGCATATATCGTCAAGGCCGAGTTATCAAAATTCCATTGGAGATTGAAAACTTTGAGTTGATCACAAAATAGGGCCATTACCTTGGTCATGAAGTGCTTTTGATCGAGTCTCTGTATGCTTTGACAGCATGATCCAGCATCATGTTTTAAATCAAGAGTTGAGGAATATAATGTAAATTAGTGGATGACTGTCGCATATATCATCAAGGCTGAGTTACCAAAATTTCATTGGAGATTGAAAACTTTTTGAGTTGATCACAAAATAGGGCCATTACCTTGGTGCTTTGAATGTTTCTCACAGGAAGGGGAACATTCAAAGCTCTGAATATATGTGGATGTTTGTCAACTTAATAATAATAATATGGCATCAAAAAGATGGAAGGTTGATTGGAATCATGAATTAAAGCAGCACAGAATTGTCTGTGCTAGCACCACTGCATGCTAGTACCTGGCACACAACAATGTCAGTGCATGACAAGAACTGGCATAGTACAGCATGTACTAAGCTAGTTCCAGACTGGCATGACACCGGCAAATGATACTTTAATCCCTGATTAGGAGAAGAAGAAGAACTTTAGGTAGCATTTCCTAAGGGGTGCATATGTGGACTTTTATCAATGCTATAATAAATCTCCAGCAAGATGAACAATTTACGTTCTTAAGTTTTTCTTCGGAGAGGATTGCTTTTTGAGGCATAACTAAAGATTTAACATGGAAACCGTAGTGTTTAATAATGCTGTTGTTCTTTGTTATTTCCCGTCATAACAGTTGATAATGCCATTATAACAACAATTATTATATAAAGAATACTTAGCATAAAGTGGGACTCAAATGATAGCAATCATTGCATCTAGTATGCATTCAGTTGCGATGATGAAATAATGTCATTGTTAGTGGGTGTTTCAAGGTTCACCAAACCGGTATTGAAGGTCGTACAGGCCAGCTACCAATTTAGTACAGTATTGGTACATGCTGTACCAACCTGAGGTGTACCAGAATCAAATGGGGTGGGTGGTGGGGGAGGAAAGAGGGAGTTAGGGATCTTGGTTGAAGCCAAGGCCACACTGGTGGGGCTGGTTTTGCAGCCTAGAGTGTTTGAATAGAGAGGGTAAGAGAGAGATGAAAGGATGCGTATCGGATCATCTTCGAACCTTGAATTATCTTGAATAGAGAAAAAGTAATTCCACTTGGTTTGGATCAGTACACTTTGAACTGGTGGTTCGAGATAGTACACCTCGAATTGAGTGATTTGAGATAGTTTGACCATCCTTGATATGTATGTCTATATGTATGTCAGTTGTGATCCGCATGAAAGGCATGACCCCCTTAGCCCCAATATGTTCACCCATGCAAAATGAGAAAACAAAAAAAGTTGAATGAAGATATATTCTAATATAACAAGATTCTTAGAATAAAAAGATAAGGATAAAAGACTTGGAATATTCATATTTGCACATGCATATTATCACGCATCACATGCTCCTTCCTCTTGAATAGACAACATGTATTATCACAACTAACAATAATAAATGAATAAAGAGACCTACACATGTGTATATGCATGTAAGTGCAACTTTTGTTCGTGTAAACTTACTACACATGTATGTAGGCATAAGACGTGTGCTCAAAAAATCTTTTAAAACATATTGAAAAAACACAATAAAGTGGTGTATAATCTAGACCAACCAAATAATATGGAAGTTAATGCTTGAGTTTTGATTTTAGTGAGGAGTACCGCATGCAAAACATACATCTACCATCAAATTACATTCAGAAAATCTCATTATCACCTCAGTAATATGAGAAAAACAATGATAACAGAATCATAGCTTGACCAATAAGCATCACCTCTCCTTAACAAATTATCACTGGTTTTAGATTGGAAAGAAGGGGAAAATGGAAAGGATATACATAACCATCCTCCACCTCCAGCACCAAGAAGAAGCCATGGATTAATAATAAGAGAATTACTGTTTTAGAAAAGGGGGTCAGCCTTTCAGGTGCTCATAATCATGTCCCCCACAAAACATATGCTTCTAAAAATTGCTGGAGGAAATGGCCTTGGTATTTAAAAAAACAAAAGTTTTTGATAAGAAATGAAATACAATATTTAACAAACAATAAAAAGGAGGCAAAAAAAAAAAAAAAAGCATAAAGAGCTGAGCAACACGAATCCCATTTACTAGAAATCTTGCGCCATCTGCAGTAGAGCGAAGTAGCAGCCTGTAGAAAAATAGACCTTCCAACTTGCAAAAGTATCACAAGAAAATATTTTTGCATCAATTAATACTATATTTTATTTCCATCTTGACCCCATCTAATTGGCAAATAAAACTACAAAACATAGAATAAGTAAGACTTCTCAAATTTAAACAAATAAAAAGTTCACATTTTTGTTTGAGATATCCGTCAAGAATATATGGCAAATTATTACATAAATGAATGATTTCAAGGGAGAAAAAACACCTTGAGAGGAAAGGGTTCCAACAGAGTATACGTCAAATCCAAATAGGTTGCATAAAAAGCGGGTTTTTAAAGTACAAAAGCATGAAAGAACAGCAAATTACCGCTACCTCTGCAAAATTAAGTAGGAAGATTAAAGAAAAAATTAAAAGCATAAAAAGAAGCAGGCATAAATAACCAAAGGGTTTTATTAACTATTAATAAGATTAATAGTTGATAAAATTGAAGTGGGTTACCTTACTTAATACCATCTCCAGAGAAATTTCTACAGGTTCTTGCAACTCCAGCATAGAGGCTTAAAAGATAATGCAACATGGAGCCACAGACCCCAGTCATCCCCTAGGCAAGCCAAGCCATGTTAGAAGAGCAATGCGAGAGAAACCAGCTCAGGAACCAGGTAATTACTGCAAAACAGAACTCCATCCAGAGTATAGCATTGATACTGATGATCGAAAGGAGGAGGAAAACACTACAAAATAATGGAGGAAGAAGGAAGCCAATGCAAGACCAAAACCCTTGATACGAGTATAGAATCAACCTAAGTAAAAAAAAGAAAAAAAAATTGATTCCAGATCAAGAACATTGTGGAACCCTGATAACATCAAAGACTCCCTTATTTTCAACAACATTTGATGCAATCCCTATCCCTGTCATCCGTTAGCCTCCAAAACTTATGAATTCTTGAGGAGCCGCATTAACAACTCATCATGAAAGCCACACTGATTATAGAAAAGTAGGTAAAGAAGCATTGAAAGTGGAATCTTGGGAAATAATAATAGCATAAATTAGAAAAAGTGAAGCAGGGGAAAACAGAGGCTCGGATTCATGATCGGATTCAGCATTGTATCTTTATTTTTAGTTACTTTCTCCAACTAAACCAAATCGGCTGCGAACTGTTGCCTGTCGAACAGCAGAAGGTCATCCAAGTTCGCCTTGCCGTCTGTGATTAACCGTTTGCCGCTTCACAATGCTGAAACCCCTCCGCCAAGAATCATCACAGCCTCTTCTTGTGAAGTAATCGAAAAGAAAAGAAAAGAAAAGACTAAACAGAAAGGAAGAGAGCGCAAGGCAGAACCTCGCGGCCCCTACCCATCTGGAGGAGCAAGAAGAGTAAAAAGAAGAAGAGAGAAGAAAAGTAGAAGCAAACTGGGACGCTCAGAGGAATTCTTGAATCGATGGGACCGAGAGATCTCCCCGACTCTGCTCCTCCGTCCGGCGACCTCTCCGTCTCAAGACGGCTGCAGATCGGTTGCCTGCGGGACAGCAGACCCTCCAGAGCTGCCTCGCCTATCGTTCAAGATCAGAGAAGACGAGTAGAGGAAAGGAGACATGGGTTAATTTTAACAAAAACAAACGACAAACCAATGGACAAGAAGCGCACTTTAGGAATTCGCCCTCCACTCCCAAGAAAACGTGGAATTGGAGTAGGAGAAGACGAAGGAGAAGAAGGCCAAGAAGAGAGAAAGGTAGCGGCGCTAGAAGTCCCGAGAGCCGCCGAAGAAGACGGTGAGAGAGCTGACCGGGCAATGGAACAGCAGTCAGCAGCGCTTCTGCCCTCCATGTACCTTACCACGTCCGAATCTTTGTAGCCGTTATGAGATACCCCACTACTTGCGTCTTACGCGAAAGATGTTTGATGTAAAGCGTCATGCGTACGCAAGAGTTTTTAATTTTGAATTTGATTACACGTACACATGCAGTATATACCTTTACAGACATATAAAAATAACGATTTTTTCCTTTTTCCCGTTGGACTTACGGCTGCAAATGTATTGAGGCAGATCGAATCATATTTGCACCTAATCCGATCCAATTTTATATTAAGTTTTTGATTTTAGATCTCAGCCAGCTCATTAACAACATTGCCCCACTCATATAAAGCCTATCATAAGAAGTTAAATAGGTTTCATCAAGTTAAAATGAGATGCTCTTATTTTTGATCTCATTCTATCCCATTCCGTTTCAATCCCTAAGCAGGTCGGGCTCGCTTTGGATTTTTTTTTAAAAAAATATTTATAAAGCTTTAATACTTGATTTAATTTTTAAATATATTTACAGTTCAAAAGTTATAATTTTTATGATAAATTATATTTATTTAAAATTATTATAATGTATTATGATTAAGACGGACAGAATGGAATGGGACAAACGAGACAACCTCGTCCCATTAAGACTTAAATCACTGCATCAAGTTTTTATTGTCTATTAATTTTAGTGTTTCAAAATTATTTTTTTATTTTTAGTGCCAAGTAGGTTGTCAATTAGATGTAGTTATTGTCCATAATTGAAGAGTTACCTAATTTATTAGTGGTGGCAACCCGCAATTTTGTTGTCTATTATATATCCTCTTCATCCTTCTATCTTTTCATTGGCGAAGAAAAAGAAAATTAAATAGAAGACAGGTTAAGAAGTGGTGGAGGAAAGTTGAATCAATTCAGGTAATGGCGAGATGATATAGAAATAATCTAAGGTATAGTGTAATTTCGATGACTAAGAATTTAAATAAGAGTCTCTCCAGGTGAATTTTTTTCCCGCATATTACACGCATACCTCTAAGAAGCCAGTCAAAAATGAAAGAGATGTGAATATCAAATCAGAAAGTCCTTTGATGGTCTAGTGGCAGGACATGGCTAGAATACAAAATTTAAGTAGAATTTGTTCACTAGCTGGATAGGTGTTATCTATAATCATATCAAAACATTATATGACAACCTTGAGATGAGAAATGAAACTCTTCTACATTCGTTCTAGGAAGCTTGGATGCTTCAAATTGTATGTTGCGCCTATTGGATACTAATATTTGCTGATATGTCTCAGAATAAGTGTTGGTGCTTATTTTGACCATCCTATTTTTAAAAGTTAAAAATGGCATCAAATGCTATATGGCACATTCAGGAGTGAATATTCCCAGGAAGAGGGGAAGAGTTTTTCTTTTTCTTTCTTTGATTAAACTTGACCTTTTTGATAATGGTTATTTAAATTTAGAATTTATGATGCTATTGTTATTATGATTATGTAGTTATTATTTGAATGATGACCCAAAAAAAAAAAAGAGAGAAGGGCATGAAGGGGTGATGGGGACTTGAGGAACATATAAAAATTGACAGAATGAGCATCTTAAATTAATAGTTTTTGATTTCCCCTCTCTTTGGGAGGTTTCTTGAAGAAATGACTGAAGTATGCAATATGTTACCAAAGGATCAATTCTACACCTTTAGAAGACAATAGCCCTACAATAAACACTCACTAAATAAATGGGGATGAAATGAAATCATATGCTTTATATTTACTTGCACATATAATATCTTTAAGGTCACTAACTGGTCTGACACATATTCATGTTTAATGAAACCATGCTGTTTACCATAAAAGTTGAGTTCTAGCATTCATATTATTTATAGAATTTATATCTTGAATTCCATTTAATTTTTTTGCTCTGGCATTTTTTAAAGTCTCTTACTTAAATGTTGTTGAACAGTCTTGCATCGTACATCACAGAGATGAAGATATCCAAAAAAGAATCCTTTTCCCTTCGATATCTAGGTAATTCATATGTCTTAATGTCATAAGAAGATTTGCTGTCACAGCTATTCCTTTTTCATGCTTTTTCCCTTTTCCAAGTCCATTTTCTTTCTTTCTTTCTATTTTAATTTAGTTGATACTGAAAATATTTGAACTTTTATGATTGAATAATGTTGTTATGTTTCACATAAATTAGTAACATCGAATTACATTACCTGCATAAAATGCATATGAAATTAGTTATAAAGTAGAAATCTTCTTTCATTAACTTGTCAAAATAAAACAAACCATCCGTGGCTATAAGAACCAGATCGGATATTGACCCACTCAAAAAACTGTGACAATGGTTTAATGGTCCAACTAGTAGGCTAGTGGTCAATGGTTAAACTGCACAAATAACTAAAATATAATTAAAATTTAAAAGAAAGATTCATAATGATCAATAAAGAGAATTTCTCAATATAATTCAACTTATTTGGTAACTTGAAAATTTGGATCCTTAAAATTAAGCTATTTAAACTTTAATAGAATATACTAATATTTGAAATTAATCTAAAATTTCTTAAAAAAATAATGCTTGAAATTAGAGAAAGAGATAGAGAGCTGGATTAGTTACAAAGTGGGAAAGGAAGACTTAAGCCTAAAAGGAAAAAAAAGTTTCTAACAAGTAACATTGATATTTAAATTATATTAGTTAAAACATAATTTTAAAAGGCATTAAAAAATCAGTCTGGTTTTTATTACTTCACACCAAGTCACTGAGTCAATAAAAAAAGGCTGGTTCATCTATTTTTTATTGGGTTAATTATATAACTAGTGCAATTAAAGATCCACACTGGTCTGCAGAGTTCATTGCTTGGACCAGCTAGTTTGATCCGAGTTTTATAACTATAGAACCATCTAACTTATATTTTATGGTTAGATAAAATTTGAGATCAATGATGTTCATACATATTCAGTTTACTAGGATAAAAAGTTGTGGTACATTAAAAGTCAATGCATGACGCTCGCATGTAACATAAAATGATAGCTTGGATGAATCACTAGATTTAAATGGGAAGTTTACTGAAAGAGATTTTTTGTTGTTAATTGAGTTTGAACTAGAGCTCCAGCTTCATCTTCTTTCATGAAATGAAAATCGTTTTACAAGTTGATTGGTGGTATTACAAAATTTTCAAGATTGTACAATTTGTTCCCTCTTTCAGTCTTCAAGAATTCCCTCTTTTGTCCCCTTTTTTTCAGGCCATTGACTTTTAGCTAGTTTTCTGATTACGCTGCATGCTATCCATGCTTTGTATGCCCATGCATCTAAGCATCGCTATATATAAAATCACAGAGCTAAATAAGAAATTCTACTTGAAACTTGCCATCAAAGGACATAACTGAACCTAAGTTATCACACATTTATGTTGTGAAAAGCTATGTATTTTTTTTTTCTTTCTTTTTTTTATTTTTTTGGCTTAAAAGAGTAATATGTATAAAAGGCCAATATGGAAGTTTATTCTAGCAGAGCAAAATGTATTTGCAATAAAATATCACCACTTCAAGTTGTAAAGTAATATATAAATGCTAGTATTGAAGTTTAATCCAGAAGAATAATATGTGTTCACAAATTATCTGGCAAGGAACTTCAAATGTTACTGTTAAAACTGAGCACATCATATAGTATAAGGCATATTATAGCATAAGTTAGAGCTACTGCAGTTCATGAGGCTATTGCTGAAGATCTTGCTAAAGGACATGATACTGTGGATTTCAAAGAGCTAACGCATATGTCAAAGGTATTCTCAAATATGCTTATTCCATTTTAATATTTTTATTTAGTTGGTTACATGAACTAAGCTGATTGGAAAATTTGACTTACCATCAAGATGGTCAAGTAATTTTCCTTTCCTATATTTGTTACAGGAGGAAATAGTGGAGTATGTATCTTGCAACATGTGGTACCCCATCTATAGCCCTCTTGTTCTTGAGAAATGAACCTGGCATTTTCATCAGATTTGACAATCTCTTTTCAAACATGATTTTTTGCTTCTGCCTCTCATTGTTCATAGCACGCCTTTAATAGGGCCCTTAAGGCAATTTCCAAAAGGAAGTATGCTATAAATAAATTTTATTACTAGTTATCTTATAGCATGTATGCATGAATCCAAGTAATTCTGGTGCCTAAAAATAAGCAAAGATTGATATATCTGAGATTCTTAAAAGTTTTAATATTTGATCAATCAAAGATTGATCTATCTAAGATCCTTAAAAGTTTTAATATTTGATCAACCTATCTTACAACTTTGATCTTTAAAAATTTTAATTACAGTTATTTTTTAGTGAGCTATGAGGCAACTTCTCAAACTGGTCACTCACAGCATCGTAAGACAGAAAAGTCATAAAATCTTTTTTAAATCGTAAACTAAGGAGTTACCCCTTGGAATTTATTAATGTAGATAAATGCAGTAGGAGAAGAATATACAAAAAATCACAAAATGTGAATAGCTTTTTGTAGGTTGCTATTGCACTTTTTAATTTCCTATGGACCATTCTTCTTCTAAAAAAATCCCTAAGGAAGATTAGATGAAATTCAGCTTCGTAGATTTTAAGAAATTCACATTCATGGCAGAATTTGAGGCGAGAAGGTCCTTAAGTTCAGATCCAGCCAAATGCTTGTAAGATTTCTAAAACAAGTGGGATAGCACCACTTTGGGACAGATACGTGTGACATGGTATTCTTGGAAAAGCTAAAAGGGTATTCTTGAAAAAAATAGGACAGAAGACCTTACTTTATATCTTCTTCCATCATTCGAGGTGAGGGAGATGCTTCTTTTGGCCTCTACCAGATTAATTAAATTCAATTAACCAGCACATGAAAGGATTATATAAAAAAAAAACTCTATAAATAATGAGCTATATTTTAACCTTCCCGATGTGGTCATCATTAAAATAAACAACAATAACACTCAAACATAATTAAACTTGCCAAATTATTAAAATTAAGCTATTCAAGCTTCATTCTGTCAAAACATAGCAAAAGAGAAATTGCAGCATAAGCAACGAGGTAAGTTATACCATTGTAGTCCTCGCATTACTTCAACCATACTAGAATCTGCTCTTTAATCTTTTTAAGCTTAATAGGATGGCCACGAAAATCTTATCATATGAGTTATCCACGAATTGAAAATACACAGTTCTCCAAGTCTTGTTGAGAAGTAACATGCCAAGGATTGTCCAAAACCCAACTGCATATCCTGGTGCCATCCCAAGGTAAAACCAAACCATCTCATCCTCACCTTCACTAGAGGTTCCTGAAGCCTGGTTGTTGCCATCACTATCTGCATCTTTTGGAACTCGATCTGTCGTCCCATCACCTTCACATGTCTTCATTAGAGGTAATCCGCAAAGAAAAGGATTACCTATGTAATTGGAAGGAGTATTAATAGTTTCGAGTTGTCTGCCAGTTGGAATTCTTCCTGATAAATTGTTGTAGGATAAATTCAAGAAGCTCAAAAAGCTTAAGTTGGTCAATGTAGAAGGAATTGCACCAGAGAGCCCATTCCTTGATAAATCAAGAGACTCGAGTTGTAGCATATTGCCAATCTTTCTTGATATTTCTCCTGTTAGATGATTACCAGAGAGGTTTAAGCTCATCAATGCAGGAAGACTAATTAGCTCCTCAGGAATACTTCCAGATAAGTTGTTTTCTGAGAGGTCCATGATTGTAATCAGTGCAAGCGGTCGACTTTCATACAGGTCTTCTCTTCCTTTGGTGTCCAGTACCATTTTATTTGAGTCCCTTTCAAGTAACATCACATCAATAAAGTCTACAACTCTTACAGGACTAGAAAGCATGAGGGAAAAATTGCCAAAGCTCCTTGGTATGAATCCAGAAAAATTGTTATGTGAGAGATCAACGACATGCAGATTTTCAATCTGAGACAGTTCTTGTGGAATTTCACCCGCGAACATGTTTGATCGTAAGCGAAGCCATTCCAAATTTGGGAGGCTTTCTGCTACCACTGAATCTATTGCCACCAAGATCAAGGCTCATCAATTCCTTACAACTCTTCAAAGATGGAGGAAAATCCCCAGACATATAGTTGTTGCTCAACTGTAACAAATACAGACTAGAGGCAGAACAGAGCCAACTAGGAACACCTCCCATGATGTTATTGTTTGATAAGAAGAGGACACGCAAGGATCTTGGGAAATGCTTCTCGCAAGGTGGGAGTTCTCCTGATAGATTATTATTTGAAATATCGAGCACTGTTAAGTTCACCAAGTCACATAAAGATGAGGGGATGCTGCCATTCATGCTATTTGTGGATAGATAAAGAGACACTAGATTAGGAAATATTTTGCTGATATTAGGAGGAATTGGTCCCTGAAATGAGGTATTCGTCAAATGCAGATCACGTATATTCGACGGAAAATGTGGAATGGTGCTGCTGATGACATTATGGGAGAGATCTAGTGCTTCAAGAGAGGTGAGGTTCCACAACCATTCAGGAATAGAATCCAAGATTCTAGAATTGGATAAATGTAATCCAGTTAACTTCCGTTGAGTTCGAATCCACGAAGGAAATTTTGGGCCCACTGGACAAGAGCTCATGTCGATATATTCGAGTTGAAAGGGAGGGACCCAGTCAGAGCTAACATTTAGAGCCAAGAAGTTGAACTTTACTACCAAGTACTTCAACCTTGTGAGGTTAGCAAAATGTTCTTCGGTCAGTTCACCCTGCAAAGAGTTATGAGAGAGGTCCAAATAGGCCAGCCGTGAGACTTGTCCGAGACTTCTAGGAAGAGGACCAGAAAGCGAGTTCATTGAAAGATCAAGATCTGTGAGATTCTTGAGGCCTGCTATCCAATCTGGCAAGTTGCCACTAAGCGAAGCATTATATAAATCTAATTCATTTAAACTATTTCTGATGCATCCTGAAAAATATCTTTTAAGATCATCTAACCTTTGATTAAAACTGGATCCAGATAAATACAGGCTCCGTAGCTTGCAGAGACTGCTCAAGGTTTGTGGCATCCCAGCTGAAAGATGAGAAGTACCAGTGAGGTCGAGGGACTCAAGAGAGGTCAGGTTCCTAATAACAGCTGGAATGGGACCTAGGAAGTCGGTATGACTTAGATCGAGATATTGGAGGTTCGACAGCTGAAACAGCCAGTTGGGTAGTCTGGATTTGGTCAAGGATGAATAAAGAGAAAGATCTGAAACAGATGTGAAGTTAACGTGTGCAAGGGAGAGGGGAAAGCTACCGAATACACAATGTGAGAAGTATATAGAGCGTAAGGTAGGAAGCATGTTTAATGCATCCAGCCAGCCAGATGCCTTATCAAAACTCACATAACTCATTTCAAGTTCTTGCAAGGAAGTGAGACGAGAAAGCCAGTGAGCATTGTCTACGATAAATGGTGGTGACTTATCAATGTAACCATAATAATAAAGATAAAAAGATTGCAGGCTGGAGAGATTTCCAAGCTGTTGGGGTATAGTTCCACCGAAATCTGAGATTTCAACTTCGAAAGACTTCAACTCCTTGAAATCACCAATAAATTGTGGAATGCTTATATTCCCACCCAAAGACAAGTAATTCAGGTGCTTAAGACCAAGCAAAGATTGATTCATCTTACCACCAGACGACGACCAAACATATAATCCAGTGACATGTCCTGTCATGTTGTCGCAGTACACACCTTCCCATCGACAGCAATTTTTTCCGACCCATGATGAGAATGCATATTCTGTTTGGTTGAAGCCTCTTGCGAACCCCAGAAGAGCTTCTCTCTCGAACTCCAGGCAATAGATGCTGGTGTGGCCTCCACCGCCATGGCTGAGTTTGATGAGTTGAAGAGAGATCAAAGAGAGTAGTAGCACCATAGGTATGGCATATTTTGAAGCCATGGTGACTTCCTATTTTTCCTTATTCTTCTACTGAAACGTCTTTGCTTTCTCGGTGTTATATAGAGATATCTAGGCCATGTGTTGAAATGGTCTTCACGCAAAGGGGCCAAATCTTCTATTAGCCAACTCATAGTTAGCCCCACATGGTGCCACCTAGACTTCACTCTTGCGATAAAGAATGTCGCATGGACAAATTTGTTGACACTAGCTAACTAATAGACTAGTTATACAAGCAGAGCAATTCTTTTTTATGATATTTCTATAATAATATGAAGATATTTCTTAAAAAAATTCCCTGCAGCAAGTGTTGATCATGTCCTTGCAGATGAACTTTAGGAAGTGCCTTGCATGGCCAGTAGGTTTCAATTAATCAAATAAATTATTATTTGAGGATATTTTGTCAAAAAGAATCATGACATGTAGTTAAATTATCATTGCGCTTGGTCAAAGACTTGGACACACCCAACATACATGTTACAATTTTAACTTACCTCCTTATACATTATACTTGTCCGGTATTATCAAGTCTGTCCACCCGCTAATATAAATAAATGTTCAATATAGAATTGTACCAAAATATAATTTGGTAAAATGACCTAGTTTAGGTTGCTCTCACTTTATAATCATTGATCCTAATTTTGAATATCTGTTAGATTTGCAGCTCTGTGCTACGAAGTTGGCCGATCTAATGTTAGTAAGAAATCTGTGAATAATAATCTAATATGTAATAGTGTGAGACCTATGCATGTGGAATTGAATCTCAAACCTTTGTAAAAAAAAAAAAAATCTGCGCTTTCTTTCCACATGGTGAAAGGTTTCTTTTAACCACTCCTTGGATGTCCTACTTTTTGTTGTTCGGTCTATAATTTAGACTGAAGTCGGTCAATGGAGAAGAAAAGGAAACTTTGGCCGATTCCACGCAACTAATATAAGGACCAATCAATCATAGCATCATTCAGTTATGATCCAACTAGACTTTGTCCAAGTCCATGCAATCAATCATAGTGTCTTTAGTCATGATGCAACTAGACTTTTCCCTTGGTGGAAAAGTTTGGGCGTAAAAGATGGGTGTGGACTGTGGCTCACAATTGTTGCTAGCTTTAGTCAAGCATGTGCTGTGGAAAAGAAAATATTATTCTATCGCTTTCATGTGGAAAGAATGGAAGGTGGTTGCTTGGGTCGCCGGTCATGGTGGTTTGCGTGGATGGAAGCTTGAAGACAGATAGATAGACGTTGGAATAGCAATGACACCAATGCATACAATTAGTTTCTGTTCTGTGAGATACATGGTAATGCGTCATTCAAACATACATGAAACAATAAGCTGGATTGGATTCTGTCGAGTGCAACTCTTTGAATTACAATAAACAAAATGAGCCTAGAGGATACAGTTAAGCAGTATCAACAGTGATGTCTACAATTAGTCAAAAGATTTAATGATTGGAAAGCAGAGGTGTGCTTGGGTTAGACCGATGGTTTAGATTTTTTTTTTTTTTTCTAAGAATCAATTCGGTTTGAATTAGTTTTCAAAATCGAAATAAAAAATAAATTGATTATTCTAGTAAACTAAATCGAACTGTGCTAAAAAAATTGGTTTAATTTATTATTTTATCAATATCTACTTTTAATAATAATAAGATTGGTTTTCATAGTAAATTTTATGTAGTAGTCAAATAACAATCTAGTTACTCACAATGAAAAAAAAATATTATTCTCACACAATCCAATTGTTCACGCATTCTTATAATATCTCAATTTAAACTATATTGCAAATAAAAAACTATTTTTCAAGGAAAAGTGAGGGAAGTGGATTCCCCTCACTAATATTATTCAATCATTAACAAATGAAAGACTTATTTTAAAAAAAGATAATATTAATAGATATGAACTCAACTTTTTATATCCAAGGTTTGGTTTAGCATGCATTGATTTTTTTTAAATTTAAATTGAAATTGAATAAATTGTTTTGATTTCATTAATTTTTAAGTCGAAACTAAATAAAAAGATTAAAAGAAAAAGAAAAAAAATGGTTCAAACCAAATCAAACCAAACCAAGCCAAAAATAGTCATCTATGCATCTTCCTTTGAAACAAAAGAGGATCTAAGGTTAACCCATCAAACTTGAAGCAAGCTAGACCATTTCACGTTAGCATGCAACGCACAAACCTAAGCCGCTTATCCCTATCCCATCAATCCATCAAATCTAAAGGCATCAAAGTGCTTAACTGTCCCTAACGTTCCACTAACACTAAGGAGATGGTAGAAGCGTGTTTACGCACGAAGGTCAATTTTTCATTTTTCATCTCTCTTCCTCTCTCTCTCTCTCTCTTCTATTTTCAGATTTTCTTTCCCATAAAAATTTCAAATACATATCTATTTATTAAAAATAAAAAATTATCTTTCAATTTAAAAAATTTTAAAAAAGATCGATGAGGATGATTGGTGAATAATGATCTGACGACATGTGATAGTGGGAGACCTATCTACGTGGAATCGCAACTTCAAAACTCCCCCAATGGAGGGAGGGGGTAAAAAAAGGCAGCCCTTCCTTTACGCACAGCAAAAACTTTCCTTCTAACCCGGAGTTCTCGAAGACTTTGAATTGTATATCCATCGTTTCTTGGATATCTATCCTACTTTTTGTCGTTTTTTGTTTGAGAACGAAGACTAAAGTCGGTCAATGTCTGAAGTCAGTCAATGGAGAAGACAAACGACCTCTCAGGCTGAAGTCAGTCAGTCGATGGAGAGGACCAACTCGACCTCGCAGACTGAAGTCAGTCAAGCATAAAATCGTTCGGTCACGCTACAACCAGACCTCATCCCTTGTGGAAAATTTAGCCATGTTATACCGTAAAAGATGGGAGCGGACTCCAGCCCACGATTGTCGCCACCTTCAGTCAAGTTAACGCTGCGGAAAAAAAAATTTCTTCCATCGCTTTCATGTGCAAAGAATAGACCGATCACGGTTTACGTGGATGGAACGTCGAAGACCGACAGGCGTTGGAATAGCAATAGTACCTTGACCTTGTAAGATGGACATCCAAATAGTTTATCTATTTTGTGAGCTAAAACCCAATGCCATTTAATTCATGTGTGTATGGAAGAATGAGCCGGACTGGATTCCATCAAGTGTAAATCTTTGAATTGCATTAAACAAGCTGAATCCAGAGATCCAATTAAGTAGTATCAATGATAATGTTTACAATCGAAGACTGGAAGATGTCAGTCATTGCACCGCGCAAAAAAATTATAGCACCATATATCTTTTCTCTTATTAAAAAAATAAAAATAAAAATAAAAATAATAAAAAAAGGGCTCCCAAAGGTTCAGCCCATCAAACTTAAAAGCAAGATATGGCTTATTTTACTTTAGCACCTGACTCACAAATCTAAGTCCCTTGCCCCAATATCGCTGGTATATATTAGCTTTTTTTTTTAATTTTTGTGTGTGTGTAATCAATTCAGTTTGAATTGATTTTTTAAAATCGAGATAGGAAGCAAACCGTCTGTCCTAAAAATCAGCCTAAAGAGCTTGTTTTTGCTAAAGCACAAACAACTTTATTTGTAGAAACTAGCACAGGCTGTTAAGATTTTCAGCTGATTTTTGTTGGTCTAAAATTTGTTTACAACTAAAAGTATTTGGATTGAATTATGTACTAAAAATGCTACTTACTAACTTAAATAGCTAGCTTGTACATGTAGTCCTTAACTAGCTGATGTGTCACTATATGGTTAGTCAATGTATTCGTATCAGAATGATACGTCAACTATTTCATAAATTTAAATAGATCTCATATAATAAGATGCAAAAAATACGACATCTAAAAATATGAGGAACTAAATTGTATCAATTAAAAGTTTGAGAACCAAAAATATATTTTAGCCTATAATTAAATAAAATAATCTTAAATTTGAATAATTGATTGGCTTGCAACTCAGTGTGATGCACTCGGTCATTGCAAAGGAACTAATGTTTGTAAGATATTTATGAATAATGAACTGGCATTAGCAGTGTGAGAATCCTATCTACATGGAATTGCAACTCAAATCTCCACCAATGAAAAACCAGCCTTTTCTTTACATATAGTCAAAGATTTCCTCTTAACCTTAGAGTTTGAACAGTATCCACTTCTTGGGCATTCTACTTTTTAATGTTTTGTCTAAAATTTAGACAGGTTAGTCAATGGATAAGACCAACGACCTCTAAGATGGAAACATTATCTGATTCCACACAATACAAGGGACAATCAATTATAATGTCATTTAGATATGATTCAACCAAACTTTATCCCTTGTGGAAAAGTTGGCCATGTCACATCGTAGAAGATGAATGTGGACTACGGGTCACAATCATAGCTAGCATCAATCAAGCACATGATGTGGAAACGGTTTCTATTATTGCCTTCATGTGGAAGGAATGGAACATAGACATATATAGGTTGCTTGTATTCCTGGTCATGGTTTGCATGGATAGAAAGTTGAAGACAAGTCTCTGCCATGTCGGATGGGAAACATTGATTTGAGAGACTTATAAGTGAAATCAACTACTATTAATTAACTTGGACGCTTTAAATGGAAGAAATGAAATACAAACATAGATAGATCGCTTGAGTTTCTTATCACGATTTGCATCGATAGAACTAATGTTTGTAAGATATTTGTGAATAATGAACTGGCATTAGCAATGTGAGAATCCTATCCATGTAGAATTACAACTCAAACCTCCACCAATAAAAAATCAGCCTTTTCTTTATACAGTGAAAGATTTCCTCTTAACCTTAGAGTTTGAACAGTATCCACTTCTTGGGCGTTCTACTTTTTGTTGTTTTGTCTAAAATTTAGACATAAGTTAATTAATGATAGAAACATTACCCGATTCCATACGATGTAAGTACCAATCAATCATAATGTTATTTATACATGATACAACCAAACTTTATCCCTTGTGGAAACGTTGGCCATGTCACATTATAGAAGATGGATGTAAACTATGGGTCACAATCATAGCTAGCATCGGTCAAATACATACTGTGGAAAAAGTTTCTGCTATTGCCTTCAAGTGGAAGGAATGAAACACAGACATAAATAGGTTGCTTGTGTTCCTGGTCATGGTTTGCGTGGATGAAAAGTTGAAGATAAGTCATCTCCCATGCTAGGTGGGAAACATTGATTTGAGAGACTTATAACTTAAGTCATTTACTACTAATTAATTAGACACTTCATGTGGAAGGAATGGAACACAAACACAAATAGATCGCTTAAGTTTCTTATCACGATTTGTGTGGATAGAATTTTTGAGACTCGAGTCATCTCCCGTGTCGAGTGGGAAACATTGATTTGAGAGACTTATAACTCAAGCTATCTACTAATAATTAAATTGGACCCTTCATATGGAAAGAATGGAACACAGGCATAGATAGATTGCTTGAGTTTTCGATCATGGTTTGCATGGATAGAAGGTTGAAGACTCAATTCATCTCCCATATCGAGTAGGAAATATTGATTTGAAAAACTTATAATTTAAGTTACCTGTTACTAGTTAACTTGGGCTTGAATTTTTAAGGCCACATAGATTGGGCCTGCTAATAGATTAAGGGCACATGGATCCAGCCTGTCAATGGGTTAATGAGTTAGCAGATGGACACATCTGATGAAAAAAGTTAATTTGAGGACCTTCTAATTAACTTAGACTCGAGTTTTTAAGGCTATTAAATCAAACCTATTGATAGGTTAAATGGTCCAATAGGTAAGCTTAGGGCATTCCAATAGGTGGAGTTGGATTGGTACAGAATAACAATTACACTATAGGATGATGGATATTTAAATTTTTTTGTTCCGTGAGGGATACACCAATGCATCAGCTAAGCATACAAGAAATAATCCAGTGACCCTTTGAATTACAGTAAACTAGCTGAACCTAGAAGATGTAGTTAAGCAGTATCAATGATGATGTTTACAATTAGTCAAAAGATTTGAAGACTGAGAAGCTATCAGGTATCTTTGTGAGGATATCCGTCACTGCATCTTGCTAGAACTTATAGCACCATTTATCTTCTCTTAAAACAAAAGGGACTTCTGAAGGTCCAACCCATCAAACTTAAAGCAAGCTAGCCCATTTTACGTTAGCACCCGACCCACAAAGCCGAGCCCCTCGTCCCTATCACACCAGTTCGTCCAATCCAAATGGACGAAAGAGCCTAACCGCCCACAATGTTCCATGAATGTTGGAGAGATGTTAGATGTTTGATTAAATAATACTGGAGGAATAAGATTGATTAAATAATACTGAAGGAACAAGATTTCCTGACTGCCAATCCAATTTCGCTTCTAACGTCCATTATTAGATTCTAGTTGTCTCAATCCAACTATTAGCAGCCACAGAGTCCCTAGTTGATCATGATGTGCCCTTCCTCCTTATCCCCTCTCTCCTAATCTGATTTGCCACCATCGATTCCTGCAGGATTTTGTTGTCCCTTGCTTTGTAGATGACTCGCTAGTCCTTTCTTCTCAGATCAATTCACATTTACCAATAATTCAATATGTGGTAAGGTATTAGTCTCTATCATCTAAGCAGATAAGTCTCTGAAGTTATTGATTCAAATCCATCTTATTCACATACTCTTCCTTTTAATCTAGATAGACTGTTTGTATCCATGTAGATTAGTCCTTGAAATGCCTCCCCTCCTACGATGAATTTTCACCTTGTTGTCATTTTGGTACAACTAACCTTTGCAAGAAGACAAATATGGCTACAAATAATCACATAATTTTACCAAAAATATCCTCAAGGATAAAATTTGATAATATTTTGAGAATGTTTGATCTATTTGTAAATTCTAATCGACCTAGAGTGCTTGTCGCTAATAATGCACAATAAAATTTATTTTCAAAAATTGGCACAGGTTGTTAACATCTCGGTTGAGTTTTGGTTGCCTAAAATTTGTTGATAATGAGACTTGAAAGTATTTGGATTGAACTATGTGCTAGAAATGCTGCTTGCTGACTCACATAGCTAGCTTGTGCTCTTCACAATGAATCCTAACCACCAACCCTCACAATGAATCCAGGTTTCTTCACAATAATCAGAGCTCTGCTCTTTTATGCCATGCTACGGAGAGCATGATGATTTGATGATTCTAAATTGGAAAAAATTCAATAGTAATTTACTCTAGGAATGATTAAGTAAGGGTATCCAACCACTTCTGGACAAACATTACGGCGCGATCTTTTGAGAATCGCATTGGGGCCGTAGAGTTAGGGGTTGCTAAAGGGCTATCTTTGTCCCGTGTGTTCAATTTATTTGGGAGTCTTTACCTCCTGGACGCATCCTTCTTTGGTCTTCTTTGAGACCATCTTTTTCCAAGACTCATCAAAAATCCAATCCATGTCAATGACCAGATGCAGAGTAAAATAAGAAAAAGGATTTTGGTGTTATGTTCTGTCCACTCTTGAGACAACTGGCAACCGGAGAAATCAGGAATGAGATGGTTTAAAAATCACAAATGAAATAAATGTATCAATGTCAGAGGACTTTGCTGGCAAATGAAAATGTATACCAATATAGAATGGAAATTGGTGCTCAGGCTATGATAAAGATTAGAGCAAAAATAAATCTTTTCTGAGATCCTAATTAAACAGACGGTTTTATTTGAGACCTCAATAGAATGCCTAGCAAATGTATCCACAAGGATTGCTGACTTGTACCTTCTCCTTTGGTGATACCATTGGCTTATTTAAAAAAAACTAGCATCTACAACACCACACGGCTCTGCCGATTGGAACACGTCCGAGTGAGCTTCCACGAGAGCTTTAATTGAAACATTCTTGTGACACTGAAGAACTTGACGGACCACACAATTTCCACCAGGCAAAAGACAAAGGCCATGGGCAGCAATCATGTAAGCTTCGCAACCTCTTAAAAGAGCTTCTTGTAACAAACTAGAATTTCATCCAAACTGATTGGCAAAAAGGTATTGTTTGATCTACATATTCTTTCATATATTCTTCTATTTAAGCCCAGACATTTTTACCAAGTTAAAGAGTCTAAATTTAATCAAATCGAACTATAAATATCAAGGTTGACCTGTGGTCAACCACAAAAATGCCTTTCCTAGAATGCCCTCTAGTTTGGATCCACCATGAATTGGTTAATGTTTTGAATGAGATTATATGTCTTTACAAATAATATCGGAGCAAATTCATCCATAACCCATATGTACTTAAGGATATTGCAGCTCAAGCACTTTTGGTGTTGCCCATAAGCTAACCATGAGAATGCTAAGCCTTGAATGAAGGAGTGTAAAGACTCATATAGGCATGTATTTGGTCTACATTGGTTATACATATTGATAGATCTTGAGAGCTTATATAGGAACTAGAAATTCAAAATAAATTGTTTGAGTGGTTTTTTTGCATGAAATCCTAAGTTGTTATAAACGATATCAACATGAACCCAATTCATGATCCATATGTGATTAAAGAATATGATAACAAGGACTCTTTCGAGACTAACCATGAGTGAATCATAGTATTTATAATTGAATTTGACTAGATTTGAATCCTTAGCTTGACAAGGATACTAAAGCTTAAATAGGGATAGTATATAAAGACCTATGCTATTGTATGCTGAAAAGAACTTGGATACTTATGCAGGCACAAGAAATCTAAATAATACCTTTTAGCTAGCTTTTTTTTTAATGAGATTTTAAATTGTTATAATTCTTCTCACATAACAAATGAGTAACACATTATTATAAACTTTCTAAATGAGTTTAATTTAAACTACTCATAGAAAAATATTAAAATTGTTTAATATATTTTTCTCTTTTTGCTTAAATTTTAACTTTCCTTTATGATTGCATGATAATATGATGTACCTCTTGTCTTCTATAAAATTTAAGACTGCATCTTGACTTTGGCAAAAAACTGACTGACACGACGCAAAACGGGACAAGCATAGAAGGGCTAAGCGTTGTTTGAGCAAGCAAAAGAGAGCAACGAAGGTATGCGCAAGTTACAAATCTTACGAGGCCAGGACCAGGACCACAGTATTGATTTCTCTTGTTGAAGTAATCAATGCAAAATAGCCTAAGGCTTTGATTTCCTGATATCTTGATTGAAATTAGAAAAACCACACCAAATTCAGCTAGCATGGGCTAATTTGAGCATAGCTTTGCTACTTGGTAGCATCCTATTTATGATCTACATGACACAAAATACAAAACCACCCAGAGAAATTAGAACATACTGAAAGATTTTTGTTTTTGCCGGTCCATGTCGGTGCTTACATTATTTGACTAAGTTGACTCCCTAACTTGGGTGTTTCCCTGCTACTATCTACAGTTCAGGTAACCATTTAAAACCATTCTGAGTCCTTGTCTAACTTTGCTGAATTCTATTGGACTGACCAGAGGAGGTACTCTATGCTAGTCAAGAAGGAAAAAAAATTTCAGCCTCCAGACATTTAAGCGTTCGCTCTCCATGTGTAAATATTGTGACATTCATCTTGCTTCGCATAACATATTTTCTTGTTCCATATCCTGTAAGCCCATTCGGTTGTTTTCAGCTCCTATTGCCAGAAATAGCTGCAGCAATAATCAATTCGGCAAGAACAAAGGTTTAACTTGGTTCACTCAAAATTGTTTTCTTGAATACATTCCAGATCTGGTTAATTGCACAGCCATTGCTTCCTTCAGGCTAAATTCAGTTGGTAAACCTGTTGGATGTACAATAAATAAGGACAACTGAATAGATGATGGTTACAATCTTTCCAATTGAGATTGGAGATTGATGTGTTGAGAAGCTTATTCAAATCGTCATTTGATAGGTATATATTATATAGTGGTTTTATACACGATGTTGTGCCAAGTTCAATGGCCCTCTAATTCGCCAACCTACTAGGTGCGAGGTTAAAATAGGATACATGAATGGATCCTTTTTTTTAAAAAAAATAAAAAAAAAGCCAATCAAGCCTGATGTACTAAACAGCACAGGAATTAGTTTTGTAGTAGTTGGAGCAACAAACCGGCAAGAATCTCTTTTTTCTTTGGGTTACCATGGAAGGGAAATTGGCCCAAAAATTGCACTAATCCTCTCTTATATATGTACATGTATGCTACTCAAGCGATTGCTACCTTGCTTCTCCTTCCAACTGCTGCTGCTAGGTTCCTTTTTTAAGATCTGACTTCACTGCGAACACTTCGATCAAGTGCAAAAAACCCTTAATTTTAAAGCCTGGTCAAGCAGTAGCTACCACAGTACAGCCCCTGTTAGCATGCAATCATAGTCCGGGGAGAGATGCCTTGTACTAGATGAGAAATAGCTGTCAATACAGATTATGAAGTGAAAGCTCTTGTAATAATCCTTAATCAGTCTTAACAGTCAACAATGTCTATAAGCAACATTGGAGCTCCTCTGCCTCATCAACACAAGCACTCTGAAAGGATTAATTAGATAGTTTTTGCTACTGCAATATGAGAGTGAGACAGAAGCATATGCAAGGTTGATGATGTAAACCATGAATTATGGAGGAAACCTGCATGGCAAGGCAACAACAAAAGCCTCTTAAAAGCAAGGTAACAAAGTCATAGATCCTGGGGATTCCATGCACAAAGCCATTGGTATCAAATACTACCCAGTAATAAGTTGATCACAGGTTGTACGATTTTTCTTGATCAATCTGTGCCGTTCTCTTATTGACGCTATACTTCGTATGATTGGTGCCACTTTGACCAGATCAGCTACTATTCTAAATGGAATACAGGTATCAAGATGGTTCTGGAGCAAGTTTTTGGTACTTTCTGGCAATCTAAATTTTACATCCTACAGAGAAGTGTTATGACCAACAAGAGGTTGTTAGGTTTGTTAAAGGTCCAGACTCCAGAGTCAATGACCGAGATTGCTTTGAAGTAAGAAAGGGATTTGATATACTTGCATCAAGTCTTTGGCAAAGCAATTAAAATTTTAATTCGAACGTTTTCTTAACTAGGTGAGTGGAATGCTCTTTTCATTGTTGTTTTTTCCTCCACTTTGCTGCCTTAAACTATATGGGTAATTTTCAAGCTCTACTTGCTAAGAGGGCCTCTAGCTTTGTTTTGTTTGATAGTGAGTTTTGATCTTCTTGGTGTCCATCTGATTTGCAAGACAAGTTAAGCTGCTCAAGAGCAGTTGAATAACCAGCTAAAGTGAGACATGCAATGTGAAGCAAGTAAAGCATGAGGCACATTATATGGGAGGCTTATAAAAGCCTGCATTATCTTGAACAGAGCAAAAGTAATTCCACTTGGTTTGAGCTGGTTCAAATTGGCTTAAAGCCTAGACCAACTCAACGAGACATCCTGTCCTATTGAATGGTTTCGATCAGTACAGTTTGAACTGATGGTTCAAGATAGTACACCTCAAATTGAGTGATTTGAGATGGTTTGACCATCCTTCATATACATGTCTATATGCATATCAGTTGTGATCCACATGGAAGGCATGGCCCTCTTAACCCCAATATGTTCACCCATGAAAAATGAGAAAACAAAAAAAGTTGAATGAAGATATATTCTAATATAACAAGATTCTTAGAATAAAAAGATAAGGATAAAAGAACTTGGAATATTCATATTTGTACATGTATATTGTCACGCATCGCACACTCCTTTCTCTTGAATAGACAACATGTATTATCATAACCAACAATAATACATGAATAAAGATACTTACATGCGTGTGTATGCATGTAAGTGCAACTTTTGTTCATGTAAATTTACTACACATGTATGTAGGCATAAGACGTGTGCTCAAAAAATCTTTTAAAACATATTGAAAAAACACAATAAAGTGGTGTATAATCTAGACCAACCAAATAATATGGAAGTTAATGCTTGAGTTTTGATTTTAGTGAGGAGTACCGCATGCAAACCATACATCTACCATCAAATTACATTCAGAAAATCTCATTATCACCTCAGTAATATGAGAAAAACAATGATAACAGAATCATAGCTTGACCAATAAGCATCACCTCTCCTTAACAAATTATCACTGGTTTTAGATTGGAAAGAAGGGGAAAATGGAAAGGATATACATAACCATCCTCCACCTCCAGCACCAAGAAGAAGCCATGGATTAATAATAAGAGAATTACTGTTTTAGAAAGGGGGGCAGCCTTTCAGGTGCTCATAATCATGTCCCCCACAAAACATATGCTTCTAAAAATTGCTGGAGGAAATGGCCTTGGTATTTAAAAAAACAAAAGTTTTTGATAAGAAATGAAATACAATATTTAACAAACAATAAAAAGGAGGCAAAAAAAAAAAAAAAAAAAGCATAAAGAGCTGAGCAACACGAATCCCATTTACTAGAAATCTTGCGCCATCTGCAGTAGAGCGAAGTAGCAGCCTGTAGAAAAATAGACCTTCCAACTTGCAAAAGTATCACAAGAAAATATTTTTGCATCAATTAATACTATATTTTATTTCCATCTTGACCCCATCTAATTGGCAAATAAAACTACAAAACATAGAATAAGTAAGACTTCTCAAATTTAAACAAATAAAAAGTTCACATTTTTGTTTGAGATATCCGTCAAGAATATATGGCAAATTATTACATAAATGAATGATTTCAAGGGAGAAAAAACACCTTGAGAGGAAAGGGTTCCAACAGAGTATACGTCAAATCCAAATAGGTTGCATAAAAAGCGGGTTTTTAAAGTACAAAAGCATGAAAGAACAGCAAATTACCGCTACCTCTGCAAAATTAAGTAGGAAGATTAAAGAAAAAATTAAAAGCATAAAATGAAGCAGGCATAAATAACCAAAGGGTTTTATTAACTATTAATAAGATTAATAGTTGATAAAATTGAAGTGGGTTACCTTACTTAATACCATCTCCAGAGAAATTTCTACAGGTTCTTGCAACTCCAGCATAGAGGCTTAAAAGATAATGTAACATGGAGCCACAGACCCCGGTCATCCCCTAGGCAAGCCAAGCCATGTTAGAAGAGCAATGCGAGAGAAACCAGCTCAGGAACCAGGTAATTACTGCAAAACAGAATTCCATCTAGAGTGTAGCATTGATACTGATGATCGAAAGGAGGAGGAAAACACTACAAAATAATGGAGGAAAAAGGAAGCCAATGCAAGACCAAAACCCTTGATACGAGCATAAAATCAACCTAAGTAAAAAAAAGAAAAAAAAATTGATTCCAGATCAAGAACATTGTGGAACCCTGATAACATCAAAGACTCCCTTATTTTCAACAACGTTTGATGCAATCCCTATCCCCGATCATCCGTTAGCCTCCAAAACTTATGAATTCTTGAGGAGCCACTTAACAACTCATCATAAAAGCCACACTTATAGAAAAGCAGGTAAAGAAGCATTGAAAGCGGAATCTTGGGAAATAATAAGAACATAAATTAGAAAAGTGAAGCAGGGGAAAACAGAGGCTCAGATTCATGATCGGATTCAGCATTGCATCTTTATTTTTAGTTACTTTCTCCAACTAAACCAAATCGGCTGCGAACTGTTGCCTGTCGAACAGCAGAAGTTCGTCCAAGTTTGCCTTGCCGTCTGTGATTAACCGTTTTCCGTCTCACAATGCTGAAACCCCTCCGCCAAGAATCATCACAGCCTCTTCTTGTGAAGTAATCGAAAAGAAAAGAAAAGACCAAACAGAAAGGAAAAGAGCGCAAGGCAGAACCTCGCGGCCTCTACCCATCTGGAGGAGCAAGAAGAAGAAAAAGAAGAAGAGAGAAGAAAAGTAGAAGCAAACTGGGACGCTCAGAGGAATTCTTGAATCGATGGGACCGAGAGATCTCCCCGACTCTGCTCCTCCGTCCGGCGACCTCTCCGTCTCAAGACGGCTGCAGATCGGTTGCCTGCGGGACAGCAGACCCTCCAGAGCTGCCTCGCCTATCGTTCAAGATCAGAGAAGACGAGTAGAGGAAAGGAGACATGGGTTAATTTTAACAAAATTAATTTTAACAAAAACAAACGACAAACCAATGGACAAGAAGCGCACTTTAGGAATTCGCCCTCCACTCCCAAGAAAACGTGGAATTGGAGTAGGAGAAGACGAAGGAGAAGAAGGCCAAGAAGAGAGAAAGGTAGCGGCGCTACAAGTCCCGAGAGCCGCCGAAGAAGACGGTGAGAGAGCTGACCGGGCAATGGAACAGCAGTCAGCAGCGCTTCTGCCCTCCATATACCTTACCACGTCCGAATCTTTGTAGCCGTTATGAGATACCCAACTACTTGCGTCTTACGCGAAAGATGTTTGATGTAAAGCGTCATGCGTACGCAAGAGTTTTTAATTTTGAATTTGAAGAGTTTTTAATTTTGAATTTGATTACACGTACACATGCAGTATATACCTTTACAGACATATAAAAATAACGATTTTTTCCTTTTCCTGTTGCAAATGTATTGAGGCAGATCGAATCATAATTGATCCTAATCCGATCCAATTTTATATTAAGTTTTTGATTTAGATCTCAGCCAGCTCATTAACAACATTGCCCCACTCATATGAAGCCTATCATAAGAAGTTAAATAGGTTTCATCAAGTTAAATGAGATGCTCCAAGTTTGATCTCATCCTATCCGATCCCATCTCAATCCTGAGCAGAACAGGCTTGCTTAGAATTTTTTTTTTTTAAATTATTTATAAAGCTTTAATGCTTGATTTAATTTTTAAATATATTTACAGTTCAAAAGTTATAATTTTTATGATAAATTATATCTATTTAAAATTGATACTATAATGTATTATGATTGAGACAGAACAGAATGGAATGGAACAAGCGAGACAACCCCGTCCCATCAAGACTTAAATCACTGCATCAAGTTTTTATTGTCTATTAATTTTAGTGTTTCAAAATTATTTTTTTATTTTTAGTACCAAGTAGGTTGTCAATTAGATGCAGTTATTGACCATAATTGAAGAGTTACTTAATTTCTTAGTGGTGGCAACCCGCAATTTTGCCATCTATTATATATCCTCTTCATCCTTCTATCTTTTCATTGGCGAAGAAAAAGAAAATTAAATAAAAGATGGGTTAAGAAGTGGTGGAGGAAAGTTGAATCAATTCAGGTAATGGCGAGATGATATAGAAATAATCTAAGGTATAGTGTAATTTCGATGACTAAGAATTTGAATAAGAGTCTCTCCTGATGAATTTTTTTCCCCCATATTACACGCATATCTCTAAGAAGCCGGTCAAAAATGAAAGAGAGGTGAATATCAAATCAGAAAGTCCTCTGACGGTCTAGTGGTAGGACATGGCTAGAATACAAAATTTAAGTAGAATTTGTTCACCAGCTGAATAGGTGCTATCTGTAATCAAATCAGAACATTGTATGACAACCTTGAGATAAGAAATAAAACTCTTCTGCACCCGTTCTAGAAAGCTTGGATGCTTCAAATTGCATGTTGCGCCTATTGGATACTAATATTTGTTGATATGTCGCAGAATAAGTGTTGGTGCTTGTTTTGACTATCCTATTTTTAAAAGTTAAAAATGGCATCAAATACTACATGGCATATTCAGGAGTGAATATCCCCAGCAATACAGAAAGAGTTTTTCTTTTTCTTTCTTTGATTAAACTTGACCTTTTTGATAATGGTTATTTAAATTTAGAGTTTATGATGCTATTGTTATTATGATTATGTAGTTATTATTTGAATGGTGAGCCAAAAAAAAAAAAAAGAAAGAAGGGCATGAAGGCGTGATGGGGACTTGAGGAACATATAAAAATTGATAGAATGAGCATCTTAAATTAATAGTTTTTGATTTCCTCCCTCTTTGGGAGGTTTCTTGAAGAAATGACTGAAGTATGCAATATGTTACCAAAGGATCAATTCTACACCTTTAGAAGACAATAGCCCTACAATAAACACTCACTAAATAAATGGGGATGAAATGAAATCATATGCTTTATATTTACTTGCACATATAATATCTTTAAGGTCACTAACTGGTCTGACACATATTCATGTTTAATGAAACCATGCTGTTTACCATAAAAGTTGAGTTCTAGCATTCATATTATTTATAGAATTTATATCTTGAATTCCATTTAATTTTTTTGCTCTGGCATTTTTTAAAGTCTCTTACTTAAATGTTGTTGAACAGTCTTGCATCGTGCATCACAGATGAAGATATCCAAAAAGGAATCCTCCTCCCTTCGATATCTAGGTAATTCATGTGTCTTAATGTCATGAGAAGATTTGCTGTCACAGCTACTAACTTTTTCATGCTTTTTCCCTTTTTCAAATCCATTTTCTTTCTTTCTTTCCATTTTAATTTAGTTAACACTGAAAATATTTGAACTTTTATGATTGAATAATGTTATTATGTTTTACATAAATTAGTAACAACGAATTACGTTACCTGCATAAAATGCATATGAAATTAGTTATAAAATAGAAATATTCTTTTATTAAATTGTCTAAATAAAGCCACCCGTGGCTATAAGAACCAGACCGGATATCAACCCACTCGAGAAAATGTGACAATAGTTTAATGGTCCAACTAGTAGGTTAGTGGTCAATGGTTAAACTGCGTAAATAATTAAAATATAATTAAAATTTAAAAGAAAGATTCATAATGATCAATAAAGAGAATTTCTCTGTATAATTCAACTTATTTGGTACCTTAAAAATTTGGATCCTTAAAATTAAGTTATTTAAACTTTAATAGAATATACTAATATTTGAAATTAATCTAAAATTTCTTTAAAAAATAATGCTTGAAATTAGAGAAAGAGATAGAGAGCTGGATTAGTTACAAAGTGGGAAAGGAAGACTTAAGCCTAAAAGGAAAAAAAAGTTTCTAACAAGTAACATTGATATTTAAATTATATTAGTTAAAACATAATTTTAAAAGGCATTAAAAAATCAGTCTGGTTTTTATTACTTCACACCAAGTCACTGAGTCAATAAAAAAAGGCTGGTTCATCTATTTTTTATTGGGTTAATTATATAACTAGTGCAATTAAAGATCCACACTGGTCTGCAGAGTTCATTGCTTGGACCAGCTAGTTTGATCCGAGTTTTATAACTATAGAACCATCTAACTTATATTTTATGGTTAGATAAAATTTGAGATCAATGATGTTCATACATATTCAGTTTACTAGGATAAAAAGTTGTGGTACATTAAAAGTCAATGCATGACGCTCGCATGTAATATAAAATGATAGCTTGGATGAATCACTAGATTTAAATGGGAAGTTTACTGAAAGAGATTTTTTGTTGTTAATTGAGTTTGAACTAGAGCTCCAGCTTCATCTTCTTTCATGAAATGAAAATCGTTTTACAAGTTGATTGGTGGTATTACAAAATTTTCAAGATTGTACAATTTGTTCCCTCTTTCAGTCTTCAAGAATTCCCTCTTTTGTCCTCTTTTTCTCAGCCCATTGACTTTTAGCCAGCTTTCTGATTACGCTGCATGCTATCCATGCTTTGCATACCCATGCATCTAAGCATCACTATATATAAAATCACAGAGCTAAATAAGAAATTCTACTTGAAACTTGCCATCAAAGGACATAACTGAACCTAAGTTATCACACATTTATGTTGTGAAAAGCTATGTATTTTTTTTTTCTTTCTTTTTTTTATTTTTTTGGCTTAAAAGAGTAATATGTATAAAAGGCCAATATGTAAGTTTATTCTAGCAGAGCAAAATGTATTTGCAATAAAATATCACCACTTCAAGTTATAAAGTGATATATAAATGCTAGTATGGAAGTTTAATCCAGGAGAATAATATGTGTTCACAAATTATCTAGTAAGGAACTTCAAATGTTACCGCTAAAACTGAGCACGTCGTGTAGTATAAGGCATATTATAGCATAAGTTAGAGCTACTGCAGTTCATGAGGCTATTGCTAAAGATCTCGCTAAAGGACATGATACTGTGGATTTCAAAGAGCTAACGCATATGTCAAAGGTATTCTCAAATATGCTTATTTCATTTTAATATTTTTATTTAGTTGGTTACATGAACTAAGCTGATTGGAAAATTTGACTTACCATCAAGATGGTCAAGTAATTTTCCTTTCCTATATTTGTTACGGGAGGAAACAGTGGAGTATGTATCTTGCAACATGTGGTACCCCATCTATAGCCCTCTTGTTCTTGAGAAATGAACTTGGCATTTTCATCAGATTTGACGATCTCTTTTCAAACATGATTTTTTGCTTCTGCCTCTCATTGTTCATAGCACACCTTTAATAGGGCCCTTAAGGCAATTTCCAAAAGGAAGTATGCTATAAATAAATTTTATTACTAGTTATCTTATAGCATGTATGCATGAATCCAAGTAATTCTGGTGCCTAAAAATAAGCAAAGATTGATATATCTGAGATTCTTAAAAGTTTTAATATTTGATCAATCAAAGATTGATCTATCTAAGATCCTTAAAAGTTTTAATATTTGATCAACCTATCTTACAACTTTGATCTTTAAAAATTTTAATTACAGTTAATTTTTAGTGAGCTATGAGGCAACTTCTCAAACTGGTCACTCACAGCATCGTAAGATAGAAAAGTCATAAAATCTTTTTTAAATCGTAAACTAAGGAGTTACCCCTTGGAATTTATTAATGTAGAATGCAGTAGGAGAAGAATATACAAAAAATCACAAAATGTGAATAGCTTTTTGTAGGTTGCTATTGCACTTTTTAATTTCCTATGGACCATTCTTCTTCTAAAAAAATCCCTAAGGAATAATAGATGAAATTCAGCTTCGTAGATTTTAAGAAATTCACATTCATGGCAGAATTTGAGGCAAGAAGGTCCTTGAGTTCAGATCCAGCCAAATGCTAGCAAGATCTTTAAAACAAGTGGGATAGCACCACTTTGGGACAGATACGTGTGACATGATATTCTTAGAAAAGCTAAAAGGGTATTCTTAAAAAAAATAGGACAGAAGACCTTACTTTATATCTTCTTCCATCATTCGAGGTGGGGGAGATGCTTCTTTTGGCCTCTACCAGATTAATTAAATTCAATTAACCAGCACAAGAAAGGATTATATAAAAAAAAAACTCTATAAATAATGAGCTATATCTTAACCTTCCCGATGTGGTCATCATTAAAATAAATAACAATAACACTCAAACATAATTAAACTTGCCAAATTATTAAAATTAAGCTATTCAAGTTTCATTCCGTCAAAACATAGCAAAAGAGAAATTACAGCATAAGCAACGAGGTAAGTTATACCATTGTAGTCCTCGCATTACTTCAACCATACTAGAATCTGCTCTTTAATCTTTTTAAGCTTAATAGGATGGCCACGAAAATCTTATCATATGAGTTATCCACGAATTGAAAATACACAGTTCTTCTAGTCTTGTTGAGAAGTAACATGCCAAGGATTGTCCAAAACCCAACTGCATATCCTGGTGCCATCCCAAGGTAAAACCAAACCATCTCATCCTCACCTTCACTAGAGGTTCCTGAAGTCTGGTTGTTGCCATCACTATCTGCATCTTTTGGAACTCGATCTGCCGTCCCATCACCTTCACATGTCTTCATTAGAGGTAATCCGCAAAGAAAAGGATTACCTATGTAATTGGAAGGAGTATTAATAGTTTCGAGTTGTCTGCCAGTTGGAATTAATTCTGATAAATTGTTGTAGGATAAATTCAAGAAGCTCAAAAAGCTTAAGTTGGTCAATGTAGAAGGAATTGCACTAGAGAGCCCATTCCTTGATAAATCAAGAGACTCGAGTTGTAGCATATTGCCAATCTTTCTTGATATTTCTCCTGTTAGATGATTACCAGAGAGGTTTAAGCTCATCAATGCAGGAAGACTAATTAGCTCCTCAGGAATACTTCCATACAAGTTGTTTTCTGTGAGGTCCATGATTGTAATCAGTGCAAGCGGTCGACTTTCATACAGGTCTTCTCTTCCTTTGATGTCCAGTACCATTTTATTTGGGTATCTTTCAGAAAATATCAGATCAATAGAGTCTACAACTGTTACAGGACTAGAAAGCATGAGGGAAAAATTGCCAAAGCTCCTTGGTATGAATCCAGAAAAATTGTTATGTGAGAGATCAACGACATGTAGATTTTCAATCTGAGACAGTTCTTGTGGAATTTCACTTCCGAACATGTTTGATCGTAAGCAAAGCCATTCCAAATTTGGCAGGCTTTCTGCTACCCAAGTTGGTATGCTACCACTGAATTTATTGCCACCAAGATCAAGGCTCATCAATTCCTTACAACTCTTCAAAGATGGAGGAAAATCCCCAGACATATAGTTGTTGCTCAACTGTAACAAATACAGACTAGAGGCAGAACAGAGCCAACTAGGAACACCTCCCATGATGTTATTGTTTGATAAGAAGAGAGCAAGTAAGGATCTTGGGAAATGCTTCTCGCAAGGTGGGAGTTCTCCTGATAGATTATTATTTGAAATATCGAGCACTGTTAAGTTCACCAAGTCACATAAAGATGAGGGGATGCTGCCATTCATGCTATTTGTGGACAGATCAAGAAACATTAGATCAGGAAATATTTTGCTGATATTAGGAGGAATAGAATCCAAGATTCCAGAATTAGATAAATATAACTCAGTTAACTCCCGTTGAGTTCGAATCCACGAAGGAAATTTTGGGCCCACTGGACAAGAGCTCATGCCGATATATTCGAGTTGAAAGGGAGGAACCCAGTCAGAGCTAACATTTAGAACCAAGAAGTTGAACTCTACTGACAAGTACTTCAACCTTGTGAGGTTAGCAAAATGTTCTTCGGTCAGTTCACCCTGCAAAGAGTTATGAGAGAGGTCCAAATAGGCCAGCCGTGAGACTTGTCCGAGACTTCTAGGAAGAGGACCAGAAAGCGAGTTCATTGAAAGATCAAGATCTGTGAGATTCTTGAGGCCTGCTATCCAATCTGGCAAGTTGCCACTAAGCGAAGCATTATATAAATCTAATTCATTTAAACTATCTCTGATGCATCCTGAAAAACATCTTCCAAGATCATCTAACCTTTGATTAAAACTGGATCCAGATAAATACAGGCTCCGTACCTTGCAGAGACTGCTCAAGGTTTGTGGCATCCCAGCTGAAAGATGAGAAGTACCACGGAGGTTGAGGACTTCAAGAGAGGTCAGGTTCCCAATGGCAGCTGGAATGGGACCTTGGAAGTCGGTATAACTTAGATCGAGATATTGGAGGTTCGACAGCTGAAACAGCCAGCTGGGTATTCTGGATTTGGTCGAGGATGAATAAAAAGAAAGATCTGAAACAGATGTGAAGTTAACATGTGCAAGGGAGAGGGGAAAGCTACCGAATACACAATTTGAGAAGTATATAGAGCGTAAGGTAGGAAGCATGTTTAGTGCATCCAGCCAACCAGATGCCTTATCAAAACTCATGTATTCCATTTCAAGTTTTTGCAAGGAAGTGAGACGAGAAAGCCAGTGAGCATTGTCTATGATAAGTGATGGTGACTCATCAAAATAACCACCATAATAAAGATAAAGAGATTGCAGGCTGGAGAGATTTCCAAGCTGTTGGAGCATTGTTCCATCGGAAAATGGCGTTTCGAGGTCCAAAACCTTCAACTCCTTGAAATCACCAATAAATGGTGGAATGCTTATATTCCAACCCAAAGCCAAGTAATTCAAGTGCTTAAGACTGAGTAAAGATTGATTCACTTTACCATTAGACAAGCCGTGAACTTTTAATCCAGTGACATGTCCTGTCGTGTTGTCGCAGTACACACCTTCCCATCGACAGCAATTTTTTCCGACCCATGATGAGAATGTATATTCTGTTTGGTTGAAGCCTCTTGCGAACCCCAGAAGAGCTTCTCTCTCGAACTCCAGGCAATGGATGCTGGTGTGGACTCCACCGCCATAGCAGAGTTTGATGAGTTGGAGAGAGATCAAAGAGAGTAGTAGCACCATAGGTATGGCATATTTTGAAGCCATGGTGACTTCCTTTTTCCTTGTTCTTCTCCTGAAACGACTCCCGGTGTTATATAGAGATATCTAGGCCTTCTGTTGAAATGGTCTTCGCACAAAGGGGTCAAATCTTCTATTAGCCAGCTCATAGTTGGCCACTCATAGTGCCACCTAGACTTCACTCTTGCAATAAAGAATGTCGCATGGGCAAACTTGTTGGCACTAGCTAACTAATAGTCTTGTTATACAAGCAGGGAAATTCTTTTTTATGATATTTCTACAATAATATGAAGATGTTTCTTTAAAAAATTTCCTACAGCGGGTGTTGATCATGTTCTTGCAAATGAAATTTAGGAAGTGCCTTGCATGGCCAATAGATTTCTATTAAAACAAATACAGTCTTATTTGAGGATTTTTTTGTCAAAACGATTCATGGTGCAAATTTAAATTATCATTGCACTTGATGGAAGATTTGGTCATACCCAATATATATGCTACAACTTTAATTTACCTCCTTGTGCATTATGCTTGTCCAATATTATCAAGTTTATCCACCCACTAACTTAAATAAATGCTCAATATAGAATTGTTCTAAAATATAATTAAATAAAATGATCGGGCAGGTTGCTGTCACTTGTAACGATTGATCCTAATTTTCAATACCCAGTGGTTTTGCAGCCCAGTGTTATGCACTCGGTCATGGTAAAGTAATCTAATGTAATGTCGGAAGAGATCCGTGAATAATGATCTGATGACATGTGATAGTGTGAGGCCTATCTAAGTGGAATCGCAACTTGAAAACTCCCCCAATGGAGGGAGGGGGTAAAAAGCCAGCCCTTCCTTTACAGGAAAAGCTTCCCTTCTAACTCAGAGTTTTCGAAGAGTTTGAATAGTACATCCACCGTTTCTTGGATATCTATCCTACTTTTTGTCGCTTTTGTCAAGAACGAAGACTGAAGCAGTCAATGACTGAAGTCAGTCAACGGAGAAGACAAAGGCTGAAGTCAGTCAGTCGATGGAGAAGGCCAACTCGGCCTCGCAGCCTGAAGTCAGTCGAGCATAAAATCGTTCGGCCACGCTACAACCAGACCTCATCCCTTGTGGAAAATTTAGCCATGTTATACCGTAGAAGATGGGAGTGGACTACAGCTCACGATTGTCGCTATCTTCGGTCAAGTTAACGCTGCGAAAAAAAAAATTTCTTCCATCGCTTTCATGTGCAAAGAATGGACCGATCACGATTTGCGTGGATGGAAGGTCGAAGACCGACAGACGTTGGAATAGCAATAGCACCTTGACCTTGCAAGATGAACATCGAAATAGTTTATCCATTTTGTGAGCTAAAAACCAATGCCATTTAATTCATGTGTGCATGGAAGAATGAGCTGGACTGGATTCCATCAAGTGTAAATCTTTGAATTGCAGTAAACAAGCTGAACCTAAAGGATACAATAAAACAGTATCAATGATAATGTTTACAATCGAAGACTAGGATGATATCAGTCATTGCACCGTGCAAGAAATTACAGCATCATATATCTTTTCTCTTAAAAAAAGAAACCCCCCAGAGTCCAGCCCATCAAACTTAAAAGCAAGATATAGCTTATTTTATATTAGCACCCAACCCACAAACTCAAGTCCCTTATCCCTATACTGCCAGTATATATATATTTGTGTAATCAATACAGTTTGAATTGATTTTTTAAAATCGAGATCGAAAGCAAACCGTCTATCCTAGAAATCAACCTAAAGAGCTTGTTTTTGTTAAAGCACAAACAAATTTTTTTGTAGAAACTAGCATAGGCTGTTAAGATTTTCAGCTGATTTTTGTTGGTCTAAAATTTGTTGATAGCTAAAAGTATTTGGATTGAATTATGTGCTAAAAATGCTACTTACTAACTTAAATAGCTAGCTTATACATGTAGTCCTTAACTAGCTGGTCACTATATGGTTAACGAGATGTCAGAAATTCAACATTTAAAAACATGAGGAACTAAATTGTACTAACTAAAAGTTTGAGGATCAAAAGTATATTTTAGCCTATAATTATATAAAATAGTCTTAATTTTGAATACCTGATTGGCTTGCAACTTAGTGTGATGCACTCGATCATTGCAAAGGAACTAATATTTGTAAGATATTTGTGAATAATGAACTAGCATTAGAAGTGTGAGAATCCTATCTATGTGGAATTGCAACTCAAACCTCCACCAATGAAAAATTAGCCTTTTCCTTACACATAGTGAAAGATTTCCTGTTAACCTTAGAGTTTGAACAATATCCACATCTTGGACGTTCTACTTTTTGTTGTTTTGTCTAAAATTTAGATAGAAGTTAGTCAATGGAGGAGACCAACGACCTCTGAGATGGAAACATTATCCGATTCCACACGGCGTAAGGGACAATCATTCATAAAGTCATTTAGACATGATACAATCAGACTTTATCCCTTGTAGAAAAGTTGGCCATGTCACATCGTAGTAGATGGATGTGGACTATGGATCACAATCATAGCTAGCATTAGTCATGCACACGCTGTGGAAAAAGTTTTTGCTATCGCCTTCATATAAAAAGAATAGAACACAAATACAGATGGGTTGCTTGCATTCCTAGTCATGGTTTGTATGGATAGAAAGTTGAAGAGTCAAGTCATCTCCCGTGTTGGATGAGAAAAATTGATTTGAGAGACTTAGAAGTGAAGTCATCTACTATTAATTAACTTGAACCCTTCATGTGAAAGGAATGAAACATAATCAAAGATAAATCGCTTGAGTTTCTGATCACGGTTTGCATGGAAAGAACTAATGTTTGTAAGATATTTGTGAATAATGAATTGGCATTAGCAGTGTGAGAATCCTATCTATGTGGAATTGCAACTCAAATCTTCACCAATAAAAAATCAGCCTTTTCTTTGCACATAGTGAAAGATTTCCTCTTAACCTTAGACTTGAACATTATCCATTTCTTAGGTGTTCCACTTTTTGTTGTTTTCTCTAAAATTCAAAGTAAAGTTAGTCAATGGAGAAGACCAACGACCTCTAAGATGGAAACATTATCCGTTCCACACGATGTAAGGGACAATCAATCATAATGTCATTTAGACATGATACAACCAGACTTTATCCCTTGTGAAAAATTTGGCCATGTCACATCATAGAAGATGGATATGGACTATAGGTCACAATCATGGCTAACATCAGTCAAGCACATGCTATGGAAAAAGTTTTTCCTATGCCTTCATGTGAAAGGAATGGAACACAAACATAGATAGGTTGCTTGTGTTCCTGGTCATGGTTTGCATGGATAGAAAGTTGAAGACAAGTCATCTCCCGTGTTGGATGGGAAACGTTGATTTGACAGACTTATAACTCAAGTCATGTACTACTAATTAATTTGGATACTTCATGTGGAACAAATGGAATACAATCACAGATAGATCACTTAAGTTTTTTATCATGATTTTGTGGATAGAAGGTTGGAGACTCAAGTCATCTCCCATGTCGGGTGGAAAATATTGATTTGAGAGACTTATAACTTAAGTCATCTACTACTAGTTAACTTGGACCCTTCATGTGGAAAGAATGGAACACAGACATAAATAGATTGCTTGAGTTTTTGGTCATGGTTTGTATGGATAGAAGGTTGAAGACTCAAGTCATCTCCCATATCGGGTAGGAAATGTTGATTTGAAAAACTTATAATTCAAGTCATCTGCTACTAATTAACTTAGACTCGAATTTTTAATGCCACATAGTTCTGGCCTGCTAATAGGTTAAGGCCACATGGATACAGCCTATTAATGGGTTAATTAAGTTAGCAGATGGACACATTTGATGGAAAAAGTTAATTTGATGGGAAAAGTTAATTGAGTTAGCAGATGAACATATTTGGTGGGAAAAGTTAATGGAAAAAATTAATTTGATGATATTATATTATCGCAAACTAAACACCGCCTTATAAAATTTAGTTGCTTGATTTGCTCCATAGGAAAAAAAGCAATATGAGCTCGAACATGCATAAGGATAGCTTGCACAAGCAAGCTATGTGAGTCAGCAAGCAGCATTTCTAGCACATAGTTCAATCCAAATACTTTCAAGTCTCATTATCAATAAATTTTAGGCCACCAAAACTCAACTGAGATGTTGACAACCTATGCTAGCTTCTGAAAATAAATTTTATTGTGCATTATTAGAGACAAGCACTCTAGGTCAAATAGAATTTACTGATAGATCACTCTAGAAAATGTTCTCAAATTTTTATCAAATTTTATCCTTAAGGACATATTTGGTAAAATTCTGGGCACATTTGTAGCCAGGTTTGTCTTCTTGCAAAGATTAATTGTACCAAGATGATAACAAGGTGAAATTTCATCGTACGAAAGGAGGCATTTCAAGGACTAGTCTATATGGATACAAACAGTCTATCTAGATTAAAAGGAAGAGTATGCGAATAAGATGGATTTGAATCAATAACTTCAGAGACTTATCTGCTTAGATGACAAAGACTCATACCTTACCACATATTGAAACATTGGCAGATGTGGATTGATCTAAGAAGAAAAGATTGGCGAGTCATCTACAAAGCAAGGGACAATAAAATCCTATGGGAATAGACGGTGGCAAATCAATTTAGGAGAGAGGGGATAAGGAGGAATGGCACATCATGATCAACTGGGGGGGGACTCCGTGGCTGCCAGCAGTTGGATTGAGACAAATAGAATCTTATTCCTCTAGTGTTATTTAATCAATTTTGTTCTTCCGGTGTTATTTAATCAAACAGCTAGCATCTCTCTAGCATTCGTGGAATACTATGGACAGTTAGGCTCTTTCATCCATTTGGATTGGACAAACTGGTATGATAGGGACAAGGGGCTTGGCTTTGTGGGCCGAGTGCTAATGTCAAATGGGCTAGCTTGCTTTAAGTTTGATGGACTGGACCTTCAGAGGTCCCTTTTGTTCTAAGAGAGGGCAAATGGTGCTGTAAGATCTAGCAAGGTACAATGACTGATATCCTCACAAAGATACCTAATAGCTTCCCAATCTTCAAATCTTTTGACTAATTGTAAACATCATCATTGATATTGCTTAACTGCATCTTCTAGGTTCAGCTTGTTTACTGTAATTCAAAGGATCAGCTAACTGTTTCTTGTATGCTTAACTGATGCATTGGTGTACACCTCATGAAACAAAAAGTATTTGGATATCCATCATCCTATAGTGTAATTGTTATTCTGCATCAACTCAAGTCCATCTACTGAAATGCTCCAAGCCCACTGCAAAATCGTCACTTAATAAAATAAAGTGACGATTTCTCTTCATCACCACCCCCTACTCCGCTCTACCTATCTAGATGTAGACATGACAAAAATCACCATATATTCATAAATAGTTTAGAATTCAATCTATTTTAAAAAATAGTTATTAATAAAATAATATTAAAATTAAAAATTCATAGAAGCCAAACAACTTTTTCTTGCTTGGCTGCTCAGCGGGATGAAGGCATGATGTCACATAGCATGCTCCCAAGGCTCCCATCATGTCTCAATGAATGCCTTCTTGTTATTGATAACAACTATTAATGCTCGATAGAGGGTGCCGAGTTTTATTTGGATTAGATGATGAAAGTAGTAATCAGATTGAGACTTGGTTACATTTGAATGTAATCAAATTTACCCTTTATATATATACATACACACACATATATATATATACATATACATACATACATACCCTTCTTTTTTATATTGAAAAGAGTTTGGTCATCTTTTTTACTATCTGTCAATTATAGCATAGGTGTATCTTACCACACAATCTACAATGACTCTTTCTAAAATAGAAGGTAAACCCAGACAACTCCCTACTGTTTTTAGTTTTCAAATCATTTCTTAGTTTTTGTTACCTTTGATTAAAAATGAAATAAACTTGAAACTGCTATCTGTCCGCCAAAGATCCCTAAAATGCTGTGGAACTTCAGTTTTGTAGGAATTGACCAAGGCAAAGCTAGCAAATAAACTACATGCCCAAAATTTTGTTCTGATTTCTTCCTGAAATTTCTTACCATACAATCCTTATTTGTGTCTCTTTCATCTTGAAGGCCTAGCGTTACATTCATTCGCAAACCTTTTCATAAAGTCAAAAATCTGTAATGTTGGTCAGCCTAATGCATCTTTTAGTCCTGTGCTAGGGTTGTCTTGTCTGTCAGAAAAGCCTTAAGGATGATAATATAGTAGATATACCCTAATCACTCAGGTTTGATTTGGTTGCTGGAATTCAGTTTCTTATAACATCTCCTACAGCAATGCTGACTGAAAATATTTCTTCTCTTATTACTAAAATTCAGATTGACTTTCGTGTTACTAAAATGAACCTTCCCTTTCTTCAACAAGCATTCAGTATCCATGCTCTCTGACACCATTGGAACAGAATATCAAGTGTTCAATAACATACAAGTCCAATGGTGAATAAATTCTATGACTTATTCTGCTGGTTCAATTGGTAAAGTCACTGGGTTTTGGCACCAATGGCTGGGTCTGAATCGCACCTTATTTCATATTCTCTGAACTTTCTCCTGTTCGAGTTCTCTAGAAAAAATACAAAATAAAATAAAATATCTTTCATGATTTCAACTATCCCATGGAAACGTGGTGCTTGTTTTCATGGCACATTAGAAAATTTATCACGTTTGCACCACTATTAACTTGTGTCAAAGAAAATTTTCATTGCAACCTCTTATTTAGAGAACATAACTCAGAAACCCAGAAGCAGAGCAAAAAAAAATATTTTCTGTACAATCTTATTGCTATAATCTTCTTTTTTCCCTTTTGTATTTTCTGGTAATGCTTTCCATTTTAATGTTCCAATTAATGTTTCTTCTCCTTTGATCATCCTTATTGACCTCAGGTAGACATGATAGTGGTGACAGATGGGAGCCATATTCTGGACCTTGGTGATCTTGCGCTCAGGGTATAGGAATACCAATTGGAAAACTTGACATATATGTAGCAGCTGCTGCCATTAATCCACAAAGAGTAAAATTTTTAATTTAGTAGCTTGCTCCATTTGTATACGAGGGGAAGTAGAACCTCCAGAATTTTGTAGCTTTGATTTTGGGAATTCACATGCTGACCAGGACTGGAGTCTCATTAAGTTCTAATCTCTCTCTTCAAATAGAGGATATGGACACCATTACTGGTTAATTCATCTTTTCTCCTTATTTTCCGTGTTGGTCTTAGTGATAAAGTAATGTCTATGGTTCTACTTTTTGTATCCAAACCTTTGCCATCCATATGGAAACTGTGGGAACTTAGTATTTTCCTTAATTTCTCCTATGGCCTCATCAATTTTATGATTTCTTACAGATACTTCCAGTTATGCTCGATGTTGGAACCAGCAATCAAAAGCTTCTTGAAGATGGCCTTTGTGCGTAAGATTACCAAGCCTTCTCTTCAAAGATTACAAACACAAGGATAGGACTATAATTTTACTTCTTATACTTAATAACTGTGAGTATCAACATATAAGGCTTCTTGGAAGAGATTCCATGTACATAGCCTATAGAGGAATGAAACAAACAGATGGTAGAAATAAATCAGTGTATACTACACAAGATCGATCACATAAGCTATGTTGTAGATAAATAGATGGGCAGAATGAATTAACTTGAGATGTTATATAAAACATGTGTGGTGGAATGAGTCATGGGTGATTTTGATTGCCTAGGTATCAAAATATCATAATCTTGGACAAAAGACCAAGAAATGACACCTTTTCATATTAGTTTTAAATAATTGCTGAATAGGGGCTGATTAACAACTCTAATAAAAAATTATACTCAAGACTGAATTTACAAGATTATTTTTTAGTAAGATTAGTAAAAAATAATGAGAAATTTTAAAAGTATTTGCTAACTCAAATTCACACTTAAAACTTTAGTTTAGGTGAATTTGGGTTCAATATAAAAATTTTAAAATATTCTCACTTTCCTGGTAGAATTGAGATTAAAATTTGGTCCTCAACTTCGATTTTAGAGCATTGAAATTTGGTTCGGTATATTAATAAGTAATTAGAGATTTTAAGATATTGAGGTAATAAGAGATGTGAATATATGGCCATCTACTTCTCTATGTTCCAATAAATAATTTAAACAATCAAATAAATACGATCCTTTCCAAAAGAATCACATTTCAGTCTAAATTCTTAATCCTTACAAAATATTTTCATCTTTTTATTTTTAAAGAAAAACAAAATTCTTAATCTAGCTGCACCGCACAATTTTCAAAGAACAAAATCAAGGGATTGATTTAAGTAATTCAATTCCGCTCATGCTGACTGTATAAGTGTTTGTTTTAATTTTTTTTTTTGATATAATAATCAGCTGGTTTAATTCAGGAGAGGGGGGAAAAAAAAAAAAAAACAATCTCGATTGGAAAATACTTCACCCTACCATGCCCTTTTTAAAAAAAAAAAAAAGATTTTAGGCAAGACTTAGTTTAGTCCTTCGCCGCCGATGAAGCAGTGTAAAAAGATTCGTGTACGGGGATCACAGCGCACATATTGCGTTACTTTCGGCACTTGAGGCATGTTTATGCATGAAGGTCAATTTTTCATTTTCCATCTCTCTCCCTCTATCTCTCTCTCTCTCTTCTAGTTTAAGATTTTCTTCCCCATAAAAATCTCAAACACTTGTCTAATTATTAAAAATAATAAAAAAATTATCTTTTAATTTAAAAAATTTAAAAAAAAGATCAGTGAGGATGATCGGTAAATAATGATCTGACGACATGTGATAGTGTGAGACCTATCTACGTGGAATCGCAACTTGAAAACTCCCCCAGTGGAGGGAGGGGGTTAAAAAAAGCAGCCCTTCCTTTACGCACAACAAAAGTTTTCCTTCTAACCCAGAGTTCTCGAAGAGTTTGAATGGTATATCCACCGTTTCTTGGATATCTATCCTACTTTTGCGTTATTTCTCAATAACGAAGACTGAAGCCAGTCAGTCGATGAAGAAGACCAACTCGGCCTCGCAGACTGAAACCAGTCAAGCATAAAATCGTTCGGCCATGCTACAACCAGACCTCGGAAAATTTAGCCATGTTATGCCGTAGAAGATGGGAGTGGACTACAGCTCACGATTGCCGCCACCTTCGGTCAAGTTGACGCCGCGGAAAAAAAAAAAATTTCTTCTATCGCTTTCATGTGCAAAGAATGGACCGATCATGATTTGCGTGGATGGAAGGTCGAAGACCGACAGACGTTGGAATAGCAATAGCACCTTGACCTTGCAAGATGAACATCGAAATAGTTGAGTTGGACTTGCAACGCCTCTGACTCATTGAATGGATTTGAAGCATTTACTGAAAAATAAATTTCAAGTATGTAAAATATCATTCATGAAATCATAATTAAAAATATAAAGTTTTAATTATAATTTAAAAATATTTTCAGGTAAAATAAGTTTTGGCTACAAAACTATTATTATAAAAAAAAATTAAATTTTAATAATTAATTCATAAAATTTTTTTTATTCTTTCTGTATATTTAGGCATTCTTTTAGTCGCATCTCTATGCATCAGTTATAATTGTATCTAAAAAAGTAAAGATAAAATATAATGAGTTTGGCAGTGCTGTAAGCAATAATTAGCCTTTTAGAATGTAATATAATATCAGTATACAGATACGACTTATCAGATAAAATAAATAATTTGTAATTATTATTACTTTTTTAGTTTTTATTATGTCATGTCATTTAATCTTAGTTCTCATGGTGTTTTGTCCTTTAATCCTGCTATACTGGAGCCAGTGTATCACCTCCACAGCCAAGATATCGCCTCGGTACTACGCCACATGATTCAAATATTCACCAGTGTATTACCCTTACAGACAAAGTATCACCATTGTATTATGCTCCATGGTCCAAACATCTATCAATGTATTATTTCCATAAGCAGAGTATCCAATCATCCAACATAATTAGATTTAAAATTTTTAATTTAGCTTCATTATTCTTTATCATAAAAAAAGGCAGCCCATCCTTTACGCGCAACAAAAGCTTTCCTTCTAACCCCGAGTTCTCGAAGAGTTTGAATAATATATCCACCGTTTCTTGGATATCTATCCTACTTTTTGTCGTTATTTGTCAAGAAGGAAGACTGAAGTCAGTCAACGACTGAAGTCAGTCAATGGAGAAGACCAACGGCCTCGCAGACTGAAGTCAGTCAGCCGACGGAGAAGACCAACGGCCTCGCAGACTGAAGTCAGTCAAGCAGAAAATCGTTCGGCCCCGCTGCAAACAGACCCCATCCTCATGGAAAATTTAGTCCTGTTATACCGTAGAAGATGGGAGTGGACGACAGCTCATGATTGTCGCCACCTTTCGTCGAGCTAACACTGTGGAAAATAAATTTCTTCTATCGCTTTCATGTGCAAAGAATGGATCGATCACGTTTTGCGTGGATGGAAAGTCGAAGACCGACAGGCATTGGAATAGCAATAGCACCTTAGCCTTGTAAGAAAGATGGACATCCAAATAGTTTATCTATTTTGTGAACTAAAAACCAATGCCATTTAATTCATGTTTGTATTTTAGAATGAGCTGGACTGGATTCCACACAACGTTAGGGCCAATCAATCATAATATCATTCAGTCATGATACAATTAGACTTTATCTCCTATGAAAAAGTTGGTCATATCACTGTAGAAGATCGGTATGGACTACGGTTTCCTGTGGAAAAAGTGGAAGACAACAAAGATATATTGCTTGTGTTAGGTTATGATTTGCGTGGATTGATAGTTTAAGACCAGACAGACATTGGAACAGCAATAACACCTCAAGATGGATATCCGAGTAGTTTATGTTCTGTAAGGTATACATCTATGCATCATTTAAGCACACAAGAAATAATTAGCTAGATTGGATTCTATCAATCGTAACTCCTTGAATTACAGTAAACAAGCTGAACCTAGATAATGCATGCAGTTAGGCAGTATCAATGATGATGTTTGTGATTATTCCAGAGATTTGAAAACTGATAAACTATCAGATATCTTTGTGAGGATATCAGCCATTGCATCTTGCTAGAAATTACGGCAATATATATCTTCACTTAAAATGAGCCCACCAAACTATAGAGGTTCAGCCCACCAAACTTAAAGCAAGCTAGCCCATTTTGGGCTAGCACCCAACCTGCAGACCTAAGCCACTTGTCCGCATCCCATCAGTTCGTCCAATCCAAATACACCAAAGGGCTTAACCATCCGAATCGTTCCACGAATGCCAAAAAGACCCTAGATGTTTGATTAAATAACACTAGAGGAACAAGAATTTCGCTTCTCCTGATGTCCATTATTAGATTATAGTTCTCTCAATCCAATTGCTGGCTGCCAATCCAACTCCTGGGAGCCACGGATTCCCTGATTGATCATGTGGTACCATTCCTCCTTATCCCCCTCTCTAAAAATCTATAAATATTTGAATGAAAGGGTAAAATCGATAATTTTCCCAAGAAAGGTGCATGCTGATGTAGTTAGTGCACTTCATCTGAATAAATATTTTACAAACACGCCTTGCCTTTGTGCTTTCAAGTTTCAGTTATATTAATTCACATGCTTCTGTAGCCAGTATCCTATGCTTAGCTTAACCTCTATAGCTTAGTTTTTAGGTTTTGACTTCTTTTCTTTTTAATTTTTTAAGGAAGAGTGAGGGAAAAAGGCTTCCCCCCACTAAAGTATTATTAAGAAGGAAAAATATTTATAATAAAGAGTTATTTACAAAGAGGGGTAATTATGGAGAGAAGGTAAAAAGAGGGAAGATAGAGAATTACAATAAGCGTTATGAGCTTCAATCCACTTCTTGAGGCAAAGATTTTTCTGCAAGCAAAATATGGCCACAATCTTATGAAGGATCGAAGATTGGGATGAAGATCCCTTTAGAAATACTCTTGAGTTTTTCTTGTTTCAAACTTACCACATGGTCACCTTGATTAGTTGATCCTAAATCCTCCTTTTGCTAATCAGCACTCTTTTTGACCTCCAATTCAACCAAAGTCTGCAAATTCTAGTAGGCAGTTGGCTCAAGCCTAGTTTCTCGACGAGAAAAGCTAAAATTTATCTAGAGAAAGAATACTTGATGAATAAATGATCTATCGACCCCTGATTATACTCACATAGTGTACATCCAGCACTAATAGGCCACTCCTTCTTTGCCAACATTTTTTGGTATAAAGCTTATTCTGAAGAGCTAACTATGTAAATATCTTGATTTTCTCAAACATAAAAGCTTTTCACATGGGGCCATAGAAAGGATAGAGAAAACCTTGATGGTTAATAAATCTATAAAAAGAATCCATCAAGTACATGCTATCTCTATTTAGTTTTCAAATTGAAGCATTTGCCGAAGAGGAGAGAGAAAAAGGTTAAAGCAGACTTTGAAATTATTGAAATTGAAGAAGCTCTGAAGCAGTGAGGGGCCCAAGCAAGCGAACTCTTCACTGATGCTGTCTTCTACTCTACATCGAGGCAAGTGAGCATTGTTTTTTTTGTTGCCCTTCCATATAGATCTTAGAAGAGGTAGGCTAGGGCCATATAGATCTCCGAACCAATTTTTAGGTTTGACTTAGTGTCAAATTCTATGTTCTTTGGAATGATATGCTCCATTGATCTGAAGTGTCTCCAAAGTTTGACAATAAGGTACTCCAGAGGTCATTTGATTTCAGCCCTCTTATCAAATATAAATGGCCTAAACTTTCCATCCAGACAGCCAATATTGGTTAAAAATGACTCAGCTTTATGGGATGCATGAGCTCATGAAGTCTTTTAGTAGGGCCGCAAACGATCCAAACTCCCCATGAGCAGCTTGGGCTTGGCCAACTGGAACTTGGTTTGGGCATGGCACAGTCAGAAAATGAGCAGAGCTCTGAACAGCTTTTCAAGCTTGCCTTTTAAAAGAGCCAAGCCTGAACAGGGGTGGATAACAGAAGCAAAGGGAAACTCGTGTCTGAGCTGAGCCTGAACATAATATGTGAAGCTTAGCTCGAGCTCAAGCCAAGCTCGAGGAGCTTCGTTGTATGCCTAACCGGGTCTGAGCAGCCTAATAATTGGCTCAAACCAGGTTGTAAGCACCCCTGTCTCTTAGCAAGATATGAAAGAAACTATCACGCCTCAGATCCAGAGGTGATGGCTCAGGGGTGACAATCCGCCGCATATCAGGCATGCAAGGCATCCAGTACAGTAACATTAATACAAGGAGGGGTAATAACCATATGTCATTCAAAATTTAAATCCTCCATAATACAAGTTATGCAATATTGGGCAACAAACCAAAATTTCAAAAATCCAATTGGGGTTACATGTAACAAAATATGATCTATTTACATCATGTAGCTTCCAATTATTCCTGTTGTTTCCCTTGATAACTTTGTGACTCTGAAAAACATTGTAAGATTTAAATGAGCTCACACTCAGTAAATAAGCCTATTGTAATATAATATAGCCATTCCAAGATTTTTAACGAATCAAATACATGTTATGCTTTCAAATTTAAAAAAACATTTTATCATATTATAGAATTACACAAATCACGTGCTTAAATAAATTGGAAGCATATATTATATAATAAGATTTCAAAAATATCATTTTAATTTTTAAATCGCTGTAAGTCTCATTTTATACTAATATCCCATATCCACGTAACAGAACATCTCAAAGATGTATCCTCCCTGTACGCCCCCAATGGAGGAAGGGTGCCGGAGTTATTTAGCATATCATGCCATATCCTATCACAGCACATCCTAAGGATGTGTGTTCTCCACATATTCCCCCTGTGGAGGTGGGTTCCGGAGTCATGTAACATATCATGTGGACCGTGATGACATATAATAGCACATTCTTGAAATATCATTTATATGCATTACTGCAAACATATAATCAATATACTTTTCATATTTTACCAAATTAATAATTTCAAATAATCATGTCCATAATCAATTGCATGTATAAAATGCCAATTAATTTTATAGAAATTAGCAATAATCAAGTCAAATAGTCATTAGCATGGATGTGGTACCACAAATACCATTTTTCAAATAATACTATAAATAAATTTTATTATTCCAATAATGATATAATTTAATAATGATTTATGAAAATCATTATAACTGGCTTACTTACTTCCCAGAGCTAATCTAAAGGTGCAACTTAGATATATGGACTCCTGGGTACCTATAACATAATTTTTTAGATTTTTAAATTTCAAATCAGTGTGTCAAAATGACTCCTATACTCAACCCAATCTAATCCTGGGCCCAACTTGAGGCTTAAATATCTGCAAATATATCAGTCCAAAGGGGGAAATAAAAATTCTCCTAGAAACTAGAATCAAAGCTGATCCAAGCCCTATTTTTCTTTTATTGGGCCCGATCCAATTTGGGGCCCAAAAATTAAGCCCAATCGGGCTCACTGGACTGGGCGGAACCCGACCCAGTCCTCATTCTTCTTCCTTTTCACCCCTGGTTCACCTGAACTAGGGGAGGGCTGAGGATGGCCGGCAGCCTAGGGCCGCCGTCGGCCCTTCCCGGGGGTTGGCTGGCCACCGACGTTCGGCCCTAGGCCAACCGCCGCCGGTGGCCACCCCCTTCTTCCTCTCCCCTTTTTTTTTTTCTTCTTTCTTCTTCTCCTTCCTCTCGTTTCCCCCTACTCTTTGCCGGTGGCATGGCCGGCCTCCTCCGACCGGCCGAACCCCACCGAACGTTGCCGTGGCGCCGGTGGGGGCTACCGCCCGTAGCCCGTGCCTGAACGGCTCCCGCATCAGGGGAGGGCCATCCGGCGGCCCTCTCCCTTTCTCCCTTTGCTGGCGGCACGGCCGGCCTCCTCCGGCCGGCCTGACCCCACCGAACGCTGCCCCGGCGCCGATGGGGGCTGCCGCCCCCTGCCCGGGCTCAACGAGCCGACGGGCATGCCGTCGGGCCCGAATTAAGCGCGGGAGCCGGTTCGGCTCCTGCGTCAGGAGAGGGCCATCGTCCGATGGCCCTCTCTCTCTCTCTCCCCCACTCTCTTTCTCTCCCTACTCTCCTCGCCGGTGAGGGGTTTACCTGGTCGGCGACAAGGCAGCGAAGACGAGCAGAGGGGCGATGCGGCGACGAGCCAAGAGGACGAAGGAGACGGAGGGGACTGGCACGGTCCCCCCCTTTTTCACGGTGAGGGGAGGGCTCAGCCCTCCCCTACGCCCACATGCGCGTGCGCTGGCGTGCGCGCGACGCGCCGCGTGCTGCGCACCCATGCCGATTGATATTATTATAATAATTTTTATATTTGGGGGATTACATCTTCCCGTCCTTATAAAATTTTTGGCCTCAAAATTAATGCACATCACGAATAAAGCTTTTGAGACCCAAATTGAAAACTACAAGCTTTATTTATTTTTCTGATCAAAATACAACGGTAGATACTCTTTTGTACATATATATATATATATATATATATATATATATATATATCTACTAAGATACAAATAGATGAGGATATTTCTTCTTCATTTCTTCCTCAAGTTCCCATGTAGCCTCCCGCTCAGAATGATTACTCCATTGAACCTTATCATAGGGAATGCTACGCCGTTTTAGAACTTGATCTTTGTAGTCCACAATACGTACATGATGCTCTTTATATGTTAAATCCTTCTTCAACAGTATGGGCTCCATTTCTATCACATGGCTGGGGTTAGAAATGTACTTCCTCAACATAGAGACATGGAATACATTATGTACCCTAGAGAGTGCAGGAGGTAATGCCAGGCTATAAGCCACTTCCCCCACTCTGCTCAGGATCTCAAATGGCCCAATGAATCGTGGACTCAATTTTTCTCTAAGCCCAAACCTCATCACATCTTTGGTTAGTGATACTCTTAAGAAGACATGGTCCCCAACCTAAAATTCCAGCTCCGTTCTTCTAACATCAGCATAGCTCTTCTGTCGGCTCTGAGCTACCCGGAGTCTTTCTTTAATCAGAAGCACTTTTTCTACTGTTTGCTGAACCAGCTTAGGGCCCAACAATTTTCTTTCCCCCGCATCATTCCAACACAAGGGAGATCTGCATTTCCTACCATACAGAGCTTCAAATGGAGCCATCTTGATACTGGCTTGTAACTGTTGTTGTAAGCAAACTCTACCAATGATATGTGGTTGTCTCATGCACCACCCAAGTCCATCACACAAGCTCGTAACATATCCTCTAAGATTTGTATGGTCCTCTTAGACTGTCCATCTATCTAGGGGTGGAAAGCTGTGCTGAAGTTCAGTTTGGTCCCCAGAGCCCTATGAAGACTCTTCCAAAACTGGAACACAAACCTGGTGTCTCGATCTGACACAATCGACTCGGGGACACCATGAAGCCTCACGATCTGCTCAATGTACATGGTGGCCAATCTTTCACTAGAGACCCTAACTCTGAAAGGTAGGAAATGGGCTAACTTTGTCAATCTATCAACAATGACTCAGACCGCATCATTGCTCCTCGGAGTTTTGGGCAAACCCGTCACAAAATCCATAGTGATCTTTTCTCATTTTCACTGGGGAATCATCAGAGACTGAAGAGGTCCCGCAGGCCTTTGATGTTCGGCTTTCACTTGTTGGCACACTAAGCATTTGGCCACATATTGAGCAATCTCTCTTTTCATCCCTTTCCACCAAAAATTTTTCCTTAGGTCTCTGTACATCTTGGTGCCTCCTGAGTGTACAGTATAGGGAGAGTAGTGAGCCTCCCTCAAAATTTCTGCCCTTAGATCCTCTACATTTGGCACACAGAGCCTATTATTAAATCTTAAGGATTCATTCTCCATTATTTTGAATTCATTTTGAACCCCTGACTGCACAGCTTCCTTAATCTTTTGCAGTTCCAAATCTTCTTTCTGCGAAGACTTAATCCTGTCAATCAGGGTTGGCTGAAGTATAAGTATTGCAATAAGCCCATCGGACCACTGTACTCGCAATCCAACCTCCAACTTCTCAAGGTCTCTATGAATGTGAGGCTAAGAAGTAATTATGAAAGCTAGCTCTAAGGAGGACTTTCTGCTTAAGGCATCAGCTACTACATTGGCCTTCCTTGGATGATAATGCAGGTTCAGGTCATAATCCTTTAGTAGCTCCAGCCACCTCCTCTGCCTCAAGTTTAGCTCCTTTTGAGTGAAGATGTATTTCAGACTTTGATGGTCTGTATACACATCACAAGTCTCTCCATATAGATAATGCCGCCAAATTTTCAGAGCAAAGATCATGGCGGCCAACTCCAGGTCATGAGTAGGATAGTTCTGCTCATAAGGCTTCAGTTGATTGGAGGCATAGGCTATCACCTTCCCATTCTGCATCAGAACACCTCCCAATCCCTGTCGAGAGGCATCAGTGAATAAAGTATATCCTCCAGATGTAGATGGAAGGGTAAGGATAGGGGCTGACACCAGGCGCTGCTTGAGCTCTTTGAAACTTCTCTCACACTCCTCTGCCCAAACAAACTTTGCTCGCTTTTGGGTTAAGTGAGTCAGAGGTAAAGCAATGCGAGAGAAGCCTTCCACAAATCTGCGATAATAACCAGCTAGCCCCAAGAAACTTCTGACTTCTAATACATTAGAAGGCCGACACCAGTTCATGACAGCCTCAATCTTTTTTAGGGTCTACAAATATGCCATCTTTGGATATGATGTGACCCAAGAAGGATATTTAGCTCATTTAGAAGTCACATTTCTGTAGCTTGGCATAAAGTTTCTTCTCCCGAAGAGTTTGCAGAATAATCCTTAGGTGGTCTTCATGCTCCTTAAGAATTTAAGAATATATCAAGATATCATCAATGAAGACCACTATAAACTGATCCAGGTATGGTTTAAAGATCCTGTGCATCAAGTCCATGAATGCTGCCGGGGCATTAGTCAACCCAAACGGCATCACCAAGAACTCATAATGGCCATACCTGGTTCTGAATGCAGTCTTAGAAACATCCTCAGCTTTTATCTTAAGCTGATGGTACCCTGATCGCAGATCAATCTTTGAGAATACCTGGGCTCCTTAGAGTTGATCAAATAGATCATCAATTCTCGGCAAAGGGTACTTGTTCCGCACTGTTACCTTATTAATTTCTCGATAATCAATGCAGAGCCGAAGACTGTCATCCTTCTTTTTGACAAATAATATTGGAGCACCCCAAGCAGAGACACTGGGTCTGATAAATCCCCGATCCAAAAGCTCCTGCAACTGACATTTTAACTCCTTTAGCTTAGTTGGGGCCATGCGGTAAGGAGCCTTGGATAAAGGTCCAAGGAACTCGACTTCTCGATCCGGGGGTAATTCAGTCAATTCCTTCGAAAAGACATCAGGGAACTCCCGAGCCACTGGAATATGCTCCAACTTGTGTTCTTCCTGCTGAAGATCTCTGACCACAGCAAGAAACCCCTGACCACCTTTTCTTAGATATTTTTCAGCTTGCAGAGCTGACACCAATACTGAAGCCAGGTGTTCCTAACTCTCAATAAAACTGAATTCAAGAAGATTAGGAATTTTAAAGATCATCCTTTTCCTAAAACAGTCTATGGAAGCATGATAGGAGGCCAAACAGTCCATCTCCAAGATTACATCAAAGAACTTCAGTGGGAGGACTATCAAATCAGCATTTAACCTCATAACTTCCATGTCAATTAGGCAGGATCTACATACTGAGTCTACCATCATGACATCTCCATTTGGGAATGCAATATGCAACTCTTGCTTTAGAGGAACAGGTGTCAAGGATGCATTCTTGGTAAGATAAATATCATATATAAATGAATGTGTGGCATTCGGATCAATTAAAGTTTGAGCATAAGTGTTGTCTACTTTAATCATACCTGTCATAAAGATTAACTTAGTTTAGATGTCATGCAATTTCATATGTTTTTTCCCTTTATCAACCATCATAATCTATGCATTACACCCGATATGAATGCAATAATTTTAAAGAAATATATATATTAAGTTAACAGGCATACCTGTCACCACAGAATTAGAGGCAACAGCATCCTGCTGAGTGAGAGTATAGACCCTTCCTTGCTGCTGGCTCTTCCCCTGATCTGGAGGGGGCTGCTGGTCCTTCTGGAGGGGACAGGTGGCCATCTTGTGATCCATCTTCCCACATAAAGCAGGCACTAGTCAGCTTGCGGCACTGCTTGCCCGGATGGACGTTTCCGCAATGAGAACAGCGGGTCTCCTTATCCTTTTATCCTGAGAGAGCCTGAAAGAAACCCTTCTTTTTAGCCTGCCCTGAAAATTGGCCAAAAGGAGGTCTCCTCTTTTTCATTTGCTGCTCCCTCACCTTCTGAATTGCATTCATGTCCCTCTCAATCACCAAGGCCTTGCTCACCATAGCACTATAAGTGGGGAGCTCAAATGCATTGATTGCTTGCCTCAGCCTGGGCAGCAGTCCCTCGGTGAACTTAGTGATCTTGGCTCTCTCAGTGATTACAAAATCAGGAGCAAATCGGGCCAGTCTTCTAAATTTAGCTTCATACTGGGCCACGGAGAGGTTCTTCTGCTCGAATCTCATAAACTCCGACTCCATCTGTCTCTGCACACTTCTAGGGAAGTATTGGTCATAAAAAGCCTCCTTAAACTGTCCCCAAGAGATAGTCCAACCTCTCAATCGTTGCTCCTCCAGTAGCCACCAATCATAAGCTTCCCCCTGAAGGAGGTAGGTGGCAAATCTGATCCGCTCCTCCTCCTGGCTACCAAGGGCTGCAAAGGCCTTCTCTATCTCTCTTATCCACCTCTCAGCATCAAGTGGGTTGGTGGATCCAATGAAGGGAGCAGGGGAAAAGCTCCTAAACTCTCTAAAGCTACGACCCCCTCCTTGCCAGGGCTGAGATGGAGCGGGCTGAGCAGGCTGTTCGGGCTGGGCCGGCTGGGTTTGAGGAGTAGGAGGGGCAGACTGAGTCTGCGGAGTGGTAGAGGCAGATTGAGCATGTAGTACCATCGAATCTGGCTGCCGCATAGCCCGCACGCTGTCACTCCCAAAAAGGCCCGGAGCAGCTCGGCCTGCAATTGCTGTGGGTCGTTGCCAACCAGGGCAACGGAACCCGAATCTCCAGAGGCTTCCTGGCCTCCCTGCTGGTTAGGGTCACCAGCCTAAGAGTCCTCATCATGTCGCTGACTTCTGGTGCGACGAGGCATTATGAATTCCTGCTAAGGTTAGGTTCCAATTAATATCTTTATAAACCTCCAAATCTCAAGCATTTTTAAACAAGTCACTTGAATTTTCTCAGAGTTATTACCCTCATAATGTCATGTCAATATTTGGCCTAGAGTTAATCAAGTGTTTGTCCCTAATGTCAAACCTTGCTCTGATACCACTAAAAGCTATCACGCCCCAGATCCAGAGGTGGTGGCCCAGGGGTGACAACCCGCCGCATGCCAGGCATGCAAGGCATCCAGTACAGTATCATTAAAACAAGGAGGGGTAATAACCATATGTCATTCAAAATTTAAATCCTCCATAATACAAGTTATGTAATGTTGGGCAATAAACCAAAATTTCAAAAATCCAATTGGGGTTACATGTAACAAAATATGATCTATTTACATCATGTAGCTTCCAATTATCCCTGTTGTTGCCTTTGATAATTTTGTGACTCTGAAAAACATTGTAAAATTTAAATGAGCTCACACTCAGCAAGTAAGCCTATTGTAACATAATATAGTCATTCCAAGATTTTTAGCGAATCAAATACATGTTATGCTTCCAAATTTAAAAAAACATTTCATCATATTATAGAATTACACAAATCACATGCTTAAATAAATTGGAAGCATATATTATATAATAAGATTTCAAAAATATCATTTCAATTTCCAAATCGCTGTAAGTCTCATTTTATACTAATGTTCCACGTCCACGTAATAGAACATCTCAAAGATGTATCCTCCCTGTATGCCCCCAGTAGAGGAAGAGTGCCGAAGTCATTTAGCATATCATGCCATATCCTATCATAGCACATCCCAAGGATGTATGTTCTCCACATATTCCTCCTGTGGAGGTGGGTCCCGGAGTCATGTAACATATCATATGGACCGTGATGACATATAATAGCACAATCTCGAAATATCATTTATATGCATTACTGCAAACATATAATCAATATACTTTTCATATTTTACCAAATTGGTAATTTCAAATAATCATGTCCATAATCAATTGCATGTATAAAATGCCAATTTTATAGAAATTAGCAATAATTAAGTCAAATAGTCATTAGTATGGATGTGGTACCACAAATACCATTTTTTAAATAATACTATAAATAAATTTTATTATTCCAATAATGGCATAATTTAATAATGATTTATGAAAATCATTATAACTGATTTACTTACTTCCCAGAGCTAATCCAATGGTGCAACTCAGATATATGGACTCCTGGGTACCTACAACATAATTTTTCAAATTTTTAAATTCCAAATCAGGGTGTCGAAATGACTCCTATACTCAACCTAATCTAATCCTGGGCCTAACTTGGGGCTTAAATATCTGCAAATATATCAGTCCAAATAAGGAAATAAAAATTCTCCTAGAAACTAGAATCAGAGCTGATCCAAGCCTTATTTTTTTTTTTATTGGGTCCGACCCAATTTGGGGCCCAAAAATTAAGCCTAATCGGGCTCACTGGATTGGGCCGAACCCGGCCTAGTCCTCTTTCTTCTTCCTTTTCACCCCTGGTTCACCTGAACCAGGGGAGGGCTGAGGATGGCCAGCGGCCTAGGGCCGCCGCTGGCCCTTCTCGGGGGTTGTCTGGCCGCCGATGTCTAGCCCTAGGCCGGCCGCCGCCGGTGACTACCCCCCTTTTCCTCTCCCCTTTTTTTTTTCTTCTTTTTTCTCCTTCCTCCCGTTTCCCCCTGCTCCTTGCTAGCGGCACGGTCGACCTCCTCCGGCCGGTCGGACCCCACCAGACGCCGCCCTAGCGCCGGTGGGGGCTGTCGCCCGCAGCCCGGGCCCGAACCAAGCACGGGAGCCGGTTCGGCTCCCGCGTCAGGGGAGGGACATCCGGCGGCCCTGTCCCTTTCTCCCTTTGCCGGTGGCACGGCTAGCCTCCTCCGGTCGGCCTGACCCCACCGAACGCCGCCCCAGCACCGGTGGGGGCTACCACCCGCAGTCCGGGCCCGGCAAGCCGACGGGCACGTCGCTAGGCCCGAACCAAGCGCAGGAGCCGGTTCAGCTCCCGCGTCAGGTGAGGGCCATCCGGCGGCCCACTCCCTCTCTCTCCCTCACTCTCTTTCTCTCCCTACTCTCCTCGCTGGTGAGGGGTTTACCTAGTTGGCGGCGAGGCGGCGAAGACGAGCAGAGGGGTGACAGCAGCGACGGGCAGAGAGGACGAAGGAGACGGAGGGGACTGGCACGGTGCCCCCTTTTTCACGGTGAGGGGAGGGCTTAACCCTCCCCTGTGCCCACGTGCGCGCGTGTGGGTGCGCGCGACGCGCCACGTGCCACGCACCCACGCCGATTGATATTATTATAATAATTTTTATATTTGGGGGATTACAGAAACCATTTTGAAAACCAGTCCACGACAACAGATGTGAAGTTGCTCTTCTTCCAAACAGCCCCAGGTAATCATAAAGTAAAAGGTTTTGTGTAATTTTTGTATGGCTTACCTGTAGTTAATAAAGGATTCTGAACATTCTAAGAGTATCTCTTGAATGATGACATTACCTGCATTGACCTACTGTGAATATGATGACTCTTTTAAATGCAGATACATTTATCATGAAATAGAAACTTCATACGGATAAATGCAAAAATGTTTGGAAATGGAACAGTCAGATGATATCCACTACCAATTTTGACTGAATTAAGGGCCAGTAGGATTTTGGTGCGTGATTTGTGCCTAGGATTGAATTTACGCTTGCAACAATGGGAACCACCTAGCATCATGTTTACTCAGAGTTTCAATAGAAATTGAGGTAATAAGATGCCTCATTGTTAGAATTTGGCATGTTCTCTGGGATTATTTCATGAGAGGCATCACGTGAGCCTAAAGACCCAAGTAAAACTCAGTAATGTCAGAATAGAAGCACTTTTATTATTAGTCTTTATGAATTGGAATCTTCAGCTTCCAAAATCAAGTTAAAAGAATTTCTTGTCCTGCACTCAGTAGTTAGAGTTTTTTTGCAACAAAAATTGCTGACAGACACAATGATACAAGGATAAGGAACTATCACATCGAACTAATGGATTGTTTGCTCACAAGGCCTTCAATTCTGGTTGATAATGTGACATAACTCAACTCAGCTGATGTCGTTAACTCCAGATGTCATCAAAATAAACATTCTCATCTTGGATAAAAGATTCTAGGACTTGATTCATGATACGTAAAAGTGCTGTGTGGATTTGACAAACAAATTTGCATGACTGGTCACTCAGATACTCCCTCAATAAAGTTAGTCCTCTGTTCTTTCCCAGTTCTTATTTTTACTTTTAAATCTAGAAGTATATTTTCTAGTATCAACCTTTCAGAAAGCCTTGCACCATTCCACCTGAAGGTATGTTATCGACTCTTGGCCAGCACATTATCCATGTCACATTGTCAGACTACACATTGCATAAAATTATGTGCCCGGCATTGCAGTCAATTTAAATTATTTGCCTGGAACTTTGTGGTTCAATTGACGCAGTTAATAGAATTATTAATTTATATCTCATCTTATTTAAGTACTTTTCTGGCAGTTGCTTAAGGCTATGAGAGAATCTGCTTCCTCATGCCCTGTGATATTTGCAATGTCAAATCCTACAATGAATGGTTGTCTTTCTTAAGCCTGATTAATTATTTGAAAAGTGCTCTGATAATAAATTCTTTTGATATGAATGTGAAGAGATACCTTCTCTGTCTTTTTGTGAAAACAGCTGAATGCACTACTGAGGATTCATTTAAACACGTTGGAAAAAAATGTAATTTTTGCTAGTGGAAGCCCTTTCGAAAATGTTGCTTTGGGTCAGCATTTTCTTTTTTTTCTTCGTCTTCAGACTGCATGATCTCGCAGAAAATGTTTAAATGCTCATGCTTCTATGTATCTGTAATCAGGAAACGGGAAAAAAAGGATGTGCCAATCAAGCAAACAATGTATTGCTCTTTCTTGTTTAATCAGCTCATACAAATTGATAATGCGATTCTACTGATGAAATTTTAATTTGTTTAGAATTGGTTTAGGAGATCTTGTTTCAGGTGCTCGTCAAATTTCAGATGGCATGCTTCAAGCTGCAGCTGAATGGTACGTAATGATTGATGAGAAATTTTAAGACTAATGTTCCTTCCAAATTTGATAGAACACACCGAGCGTTGGCTGGTTTGCTGGTAAGATGCTCTACTCCAGTAAGGAGGTTGGCTGGGTTTGAACCCCGCTGGGGCTCCTAGCATCATAGAAATGGTTCTTTTTAACTTGAATAGAGGCCTTTTGCATGCAAGGAACAAGATGAAATGTTTGGATATGTGATTTAACTTAAATTCTGTCAAAAGGGAAATGGTGCAGATAAGATGGAAATCTGCAATATCTCAAAGGGATTTTAGCATATTAGCCCCTCTTTTGCAACCCATTTCCAAAACAGTCCCCCTTTTCTTAGAAAAGACATTATTTAACTCTTGATCTTGGTTTGACCGGACAGTAATCCCTGCTAGACAACTAATGGCTAACTTCTTTGACATCTTATATTATATAATGATTATAATTTTTACTCAGGGACGCTCAGAGGAATTCTTGAATCGATGGGACCGAGAGATCTCCCCTATTCTGCTCCTCCGTCCGGCGACCTCTCCGTCTCAAGATGGCTGCAGATCGGTTGCCTGCGGGACAGCAGACCCTCCAGAGCTGCCTCACCGATCGTTCAAGAACAGAGAAGACGAGTAGAGGAGATGAGAGGAGAGGAGAGATGGGTTAATTTTAACAAAAACAAACGACAAACTAATGGACAAGAAGTACACTTTAGGAATTCGCCCTCCATCCCGAAGAAAACGTGGAATTGGAGTAGGAGAAGACGAAGGAGAAGAAGGCCAAGAAGAGAGAAAGGGAGCGGCGCTAGAAGCCCCGAGAGCCGCCGAAGAAGACGGTGAGAGAACTGAACGGGCATTGGAACAGCGGTCAGCAGCGCTTCTGCTCTCTATATACGTTACCACGTCCGGATCTTTGTAGCCGTTATGAGATACCCCACAACTTACGTCTTACGAGAGGTAGTTGATGTAAAGCGCTATGCGTGCGCAAGAGTTTTTAATTTTGAATTTGATTACACGTACACTAGTAGTATATACCTTTACATAGGGAAATAAAAAAAAAATTTTTTTTTCTTTTTTTTTTTTGGAGTTACGAATGCAAATGGATCAAGTCAGATTGGATCATATTTGATCCAAATCTAATCTAATTTTATATTAAATTTTTGATTTTAAATCTGAAGCTAACCCATTAACAACTCTGTTCCACTCATATGAGGTCTATTAAAAAAAGTTAAATAGGTTTCATCGAGACAAGATTTTAAATCTTATGAAATCAAGGTATCTCAGTTTTTTCTTGGATCTCATCTCGTTCCGATCCCTGATCAGGTCAGGCTTGCTTCATCCTTCTATCATTTCATTGGCGAAGAAAAAAAAAATTAAATAAAAATAGGTTAAAAAGTGGTGGAGGAAAGTTAAATCAATTCAGGTAATAGCGAGATGATGTAAAAATGATCTGAGGTATAGTGTAATTCCGAAGCAACTTGATGAGTAACTGTTAGAGGTGAAATATAGTAACTTTATAAAATAAGCGTTTGAGAGAGAGCATGGAGGAAAAACACAAATAAAAAGGATAATCAAGGATTTGAATATGAGTCTCTCCCGATGATCTTTTGTCTCCATATTACAAGCATACTTTTGGGAAGCCAGTGAAAAATGAAAGAGAGGTGGAAAAAGAGAGGTGAATATCTAATCAAAAAGTCCTTTGATGGTCTAGTGGTAGGACATGGCTAGAATACAAAGTTTAAGCATAATTTGTTCACCAGCTGGATAGGTGTTGTCTGTAATTAGATTAGAACATTATACGACAACCTTGAGATGAGAAATGAAACTCTTCTGCACTCGTTCCAAGAAGTTTGGATGCTTCAAATTGCATGGTGCACCTATTGGATAGTAATATTTGCTGATTTGTATCAAAATAAGTGTTGGTGCTTGTTTTAACCATCCTATTTTTAAAAGTTAAAAATGGCATCAAATAGTACATGGCACATTCAAGAGTGAATATCCCCAGCAAGATAGGAAGAGTTTTTCTTTTTCTTTCTTTGATTAAAGTTGACGTTTTGATAATGGTTATTTAAATTTAGAGTTTATATTGCTATTGTTATTATGATTTTGTAGTTATTATATGAATGATAACCAAAAAAAAGAAAGAGGGGCATGAAAGGGTGATGGGGACTCGAGGAATATATAAAAATTGACAAAATGAGCATCTTAATTAATAGTTTTTTATTCCCCCCCCCAGCATCTTAATTAATAGTTTTTTATTCCCCCCCCACCCCCCGCTCTTTGGGAGGTTTCTTGAAGAAATGACTGAAGCGTGCATTATGTTACCAAAGAACCAATTCTATACCTTAAGAAGATGATAGCCCTACAATAAACACTCACTAAATAAATAGGGACAAAATGAAATCATGTCGTCTATATTATTTTGCACATATAATATCTTCAAGGTCACTATTTGGTCTGACACATATTCATGTTTATGGAAACCATGCAGTTTACTATAAAAGTTGAGTTCCAACATTCATATTATTTATGCAATTTATATCTTGAATTTGATTTAATTTTTCTGCTTTGGCATTTTTCAAAAGTCTCTTACTTAAATGTTGTTGAAGAGTCTTACATTGTATATCACATATGAAGATATCCAAAAACGAATCTTCTTCCCTTCGATATCTAGGTAATTCATGTGTGTTAATGTCATGAGAAGATTTGTCGTCATAACTACTACTTTTTCATGCTTTTTCCCTTTTCCAAATCCATTTTCTTTCTTTCTTTCTTTCTATTTTAATTTAGTTGACACTAAAAATATTTGAACTTTTATGATTGAATAATGTTGTTATGTTTTACATAAATTAGTAATATGGAATTACGTTACATGCATACAATGCATATGAAATTAGATATAAAGTAGAATCAGATCAGACATCGACCCACTCGAGAGACTGTGATGATGGTTTAATGGTCCAAGTAGTAGGTCAGTGGTCAATTGTTGATCTGCACAAATAACTAAAATATAATTAAAATTAAAAAGAAAGATCCAGAATGACCAAAAAAGATAATTTCTTAGTATAATTCAACTTATTTGGCAACTTGAAAATATGGATCCTTAATTTAAGTTATTTAAACTCTAATAGAATATACTAATACTTGAAATTAATCTGAAATTTCTTAATAAAGTAATATTTGAAATCCTTCAGTTCAATTAGAGAAAGAGATGAGAGAGCTGGATTAATTAGAGAAGAGAGAATGAAAGATTTAAGCCTAAAAGGCGAAAAAGTTTCCAAAAAATAATGCTGATATTTAAATTATAATAGTTAAAACATAACTTTAAAGGGCACTAAAAAATCATTCTAGTTTTATTACTTTACACCAAGTAACTGAGTCAATAAAAAAACTAGTTGATTCATCTAGTTTTTGTTGGGTTAATTATATAACTAGTGCAATTAAAGAACCAGACTGATCTATAGAGTTCACTGGTTGGACCAGCTGGTCTGATCCGAGTTTTATAACTATAGAACCATCTAACTTACATTTTATGATTAGATAAAATTTGAGATCAATGATGTTCATACATATTCAGTTTACTAGGATAAAAAGCTGCTGTACATTAAAAGTCAATGCATGATGCTCACATGAAACATAAAATAATAGCTTAAATGAATCACTAGATTTAAATGGGAAGTTTACTGAAAGAGATTTTTTGTTGTTAATTTAGTTTGAACTAGAGCTCCAGCTTCATCTTCTTTCATGAAATGAAAATCATTTTACAACTTGATTTGTGGTATCCCAAAATTTTCAAGATTGTACAATTTGTTCCCTCTTTCAATCTTCAAGAATTCTCTCTTTTGTCCTTTTTATTCTCAGCTAATTGACTTTTAGCCAGCTTTCTGATTACGCTGCATGCTATCCATGCTTTGCATGCCCGTGCATCTAAGCATCACTATATATAAAATCATAGAGCTAAATAAGAAATTCTACTTGAAACTTGGCATTCTACTTGAAACTTGGCATCAAAGGACATAACTGAACCTAAGTTATCACACATTTATGTTGTGAAAAGCTATGTATTTTTTTTCGTTCTTTTTTTTATTTTTTTGGCTTAAAAGAGTAATATGTATAAAAGGCCAATATGTAAGTTTATTCTAGCAGAGAAAAATGTATTTGCAATAAAATATCACCACTTCAAGTTGTAAAGTGATATATAAATGCTAGTATTGAAGTTTAATCTAGGAGAATAATATGTGTTCACAAATTATCTGGTAAGGAACTTCAAATGTTACTAGGCATATTATAGCATAAGTTAGAGCTACTGCAGTTCATGAGGCTATTGCTAAAGATCTCGCTAAAGGACATGATACTATGGATTTCAAAGAGCTAACGCATATGTCAAAGGTATTCTCAAATATGCTTATTCCATTTTAATATTTTTATTTAGTTGGTTACATGAACTAAGCTGATTGGAAAATTTGACTTACCATCAAGATGGTCAAGTAATTTTCCTTTCCTATATTTGTTACAGGAGGAAATAGTGGAGTATGTATCTTGCTACATGTGGTACCCCATCTATAGCCCTCTTGTTCTTGAGAAATGAACCTGGCATTTTCATCGGATTTGACAATCTCTTTTCAAACATGATTTTTTGCTTCTGCCTCTCATCGTTCATAGCACGCCTTTAATAGGGCCCTTAAGGCAATTTCCAAAAGGAAGTATGCTATAAATAAATTTTATTACTAGTTATCTTATAGCATGTATGCATGAATCCAAGTAATTCTGGTGCCTAAAAATAAGCAAAGATTGATATATTTGAGATTCTTAAAAGTTTTAATATTTGATCAATCAAATATATTTGAGATTCTTAAAAGTTTTAATATTTGATCAATCAAAGATTGATCAAATAAAGTTTTAATATTTGATCAATCAAAGATTGATCTATCTAAGATCCTTAAAAGTTTTAATATTTGATCAACCTATCTTACAACTTTGATCTTTAAAAATTTTAATTACAGTTATTTTTTAGTGAGCTATGAGGCAACTTCTCAAACTGGTCACTCACAACATCGTAAGACAGAAAAGTCATAAAATCTTTTTTAAATCGTAAACTAAGGAGTTACCCCTTGGAATTTATTAATGTAGATAAATGCAGTAGGAGAAGAATATACAAAAAATCACAAAATGTAAATAGCTTTTTGTAGGTTGCTATTGCACTTTTTAATTTCCTATGGACCACTCTTCTTCTAAAAAAATCCCTAAGGAAGATTAGATGAAATTCAGCTTCGTAGATTTTAAGAAATTCACATTCATGGCAGAATTTGAGGCAAGAAGGTCCTTGAGTTTAGATCCAGCCAAATGCTTCCAAGATCTCTAAAACAAGTGGGATAGCACCACTTTGGAACAGATACGTGTGACATGGTATTCTTCGAAAAGCTAAAAGGGTATTCTTGAAAAAAATAGGACAGAAGACCTTACTTTATATCTTCTTCCATCATTCGAGGTGAGGGAGATGTTTCTTTTGGCCTCTACCAGATTAATTAAATTCAATTAACCAGCACAAGAAAGGATTATATAAAAAAAAAACTCTATAAATAATGAGCTATATCTTAACCTTTCCGATGTGGTCATCATTAAAATAAACAACAATAACACTCAAACATAATTAAACTTACCAAATTATTAAAATTAAGCTATTCAAGCTTCATTCTGTCAAAACATAGCAAAAGAGAAATTGCAGCATAAGCAACGAGGTAAGTTATACCATTGTAGTCCTCGCATTACTTCAACCATACTAGAATCTGCTCTTTAATCTTTTTAAGCTTAATAGGATGGCCACGAAAATCTTATCATATGAGTTATCCACGAATTGAAAATACACAGTTCTCCGAGTCTTGTTGAGAAGTAACATGCCAAGGATTGTCCAAAACCCAACTGCATATCCTGATGCCATCCCAAGGTAAAACCAAACCATCTCATCCTCACCTTCACTAGAGGTTCCTGAAGCCTGGGTGTTGCCATCACTATCTGCATCTTTTGGAACTCGATCTGTCGTCCCATCACCTTCACATGTCTTCATTAGAGGTAATCCGCAAAGAAAAGGATTACCTATGTAATTGGTAGGAGTATTAATAGTTTCGAGTTGTCTGCCAGTTGGAATTCTTCCTGATAAATTGGTGTTGGATAAATTCAAGAAGCTCAAAAAGCTTAAGTTGGTCAATGTAAAAGGAATTGCACCAGAGAGCCCATTCCTTGTTAAATCAAGAGACTCGAGTTGTAGCATAATGCAAATCTTTCTTGATATTTCTCCTGTTAGATGATTACCAGAGAGGTTTAAGCTCATCAATGCAGGAAGACTAATTAGCTCCTCAGGAATACTTCCAGACAAGTTGTTTTCTGAGAGGTCCATGGTTGTAATTAGTGCAAGCGGTTGACTTTCATACAGGTCTTCTCTTCCTTTGGTGTCCAGTACCATTTTATTTGAGTCCGTTTCAAGTAACATCACATCAATAGAGTCTACAACTCTTACAGGACTAGAAAGCATGAGGGAAAAATTGCCAAAGCTCCTTGGTATGAATCCAGAAAAATTGTTATGTGAGAGATCAACCACATGCAGATTTTCAATCTGAGACAGTTCTTGTGGAATTTCACCCGCGAACATGTTTGATCGTAAGCGAAGCCATTCCAAATTTGGGAGGCTTTCTGCTACCCAAGTTGGTATGCTACCACTGAATTTATTGCCACCAAGATCAAGGCTCATCAATTCCTTACAACTCTTCAAAGATGGAGGAAAATCCCCAGACATATAGTTGTTGCTCAACTGTAACAAATACAGACTAGAGGCAGAACAGAGCCAACTAGGAACACCTCCCATGATGTTATTGTTTGATAAGAAGAGAGCAAGTAAGGATCTTGGGAAATGCTTCTCGCAAGGTGGGAGTTCTCCTGATAGATTATTATTTGAAATATCGAGCACTCTTAAGTTCACCAAGTCACATAAAGATGAGGGGATGCTGCCATTCATGCTATTTGTGGACAGATCAAGAAACATTAGATCAGGAAATATTTTGCTGATATTAGGAGGAATTGGTCCCTGAAATGAGGTATTCGTCAAATACAGAAAACGTATATTCGAGGGCAAATGTAGAATGGTGCTGCTGATGACATTATGGGAGAGATCTAGTACTTCAAGAGAGGTGAGGTTCAACAACCATTCAGGAATAGAATCCAAGATTCTAGAATTGGATAAATGTAATCCAGTTAACTTCCTTTGAGTTCGAATCCACGAAGGAAATTTTGGGCCCACTGGACAAGAGCTCATGTCGATATATTCGAGTTGAAAGGGTGGAACCCAGTCAAAGCTAACATTTAGAACCAAGAAGTTGAAGTTTACTACCAAGGACTTCAACCTTGTGAGGTTAGCAAAATGTTCTTCGGTCAGTTCGCCCTCCAAAGAGTTATGAGAGAGGTCCAAATAGGCCAGTTGTGAGACTTGTCCGAGACTTCTAGGAGGAGGACCAGAAAGCGAGTTCATTGAAAGATCAAGATCTGTGAGATTCTTGAGGCCTGCTATCCAATCTGGCAAGTTGCCACTAAGCGAAGCATTATATAAATCTAATTCATTTGAACTATTTCTGATGCATCCTGAAAAATATCTTTTAAGATCATCTAACATTTGATTAAACTTGGATCCCGGATAAATACGGGCTGCGTACCTTGCAGAGACTGCTCAACGTTTGTGGCATCCCAGCTGGAAGATGAGTACCACTGAGGCTGAGGACCTCAAGAGAGGTCAGGTTCCCAATGGCAGCTGGAATAGGACCTTGGAAGTCGGTATAACTTAGATCGAGATATTGGAGGTTCGACAGCTGAAACAACCAGTTGGGTATTTTGGATTTGGTCGAGGATGAATGAAAAGAAAGATCTGAAACAGATGTGAAGTTAACATGTGCAAGGGAGAGGGGAAAGCTACCGAATGCACAATATGAGAAGTATATAGAGCGTAAGGTAGAAAGCATGTTTAATGCATCCAACCAGCCAGATGCCTTATCAAAACTCACATAACTCATTTCAAGTTCTTGCAAGGAAGTGAGACGAGAAAGCCAGTGAGCATTGTCTATGATAAGTGATGGTGACTCATCAAAATAACCACCATAATAAAGATAAAGAGATTGCAGGCTGGAGAGATTTCCAAGCTGTTGGAGCATTGTTCCATCGGAAAATGGCGTTTCGAGGTCCAAAACCTTCAACTCCTTGAAATCACCAATAAATGGTGGAATGCTTATATTCCAACCCAAAGCCAAGTAATTCAAGTGCTTAAGACTGAGTAAAGATTGATTCACTTTACCATTAGACAAGTCCTGTCACGCCCCGGACCCAGCTGGTGGTGGCCCAGGGGCGACAGCCCGCCGCATGCCAGGCATGCAAGGCATCCAATACAATATCAATTATAAACAAGGAGAGTTAACTACTATATAATATACAAAGTTTAATCCTTCATATACAAATTATGTAATGTTGGGCAACAAACCAAAGTTCCAAAATTATTCCAAATGGGGTTACATATAACAAAATAAAATCGATTTACATCAAGAAACCCCCAATTACCCCTGTTGTTGCCCCTGATAATCCTGTGGCTCTGGAAAAACATTGTAAGATTTAATGAGTTTACACTCAGTAAGTAAGCCTACTATTACATATTATAGCCAAATAAGAATTTTTTTGTTTTATCAAGTCAAATACATGTCATGCTTCCAATTTAAAAACATTTCGTCATATTATAGAACTGTACAAAACTCATATTCGAATAAATTGGAAGCAATTAATATGAAATAATATTTCAAAATACCATTTCAATTTCAAATCACTGTAAATCTCATTTCATACTAATGTCCCACGTCCACGTAATAACATCCTAAGGATGTAACCTCCCTGTACGCCCCTAGTGGAGGAAGGGTGCCGAGTCAATTAGCATCTAATGCTATATCTGTCACACCCCATCCCTAGGATGTGTGTTCTCCACATATTCCCCCTGTGGAGGTGGGTCCCGGAGTCATGTAACATGTAGTGTGGACCGTGACGACATATAATATCAACAATCACAAATAGCATTTATTCGCATAATAGCAAACATGTATCAATTTTCTTTTCATGTTTTACCAAAATTTGGTAATTTTCCATAATCATGTAATAACCAGATGCATGTATCAAATGCCAATTTAATTTACCAAAATTAACAATAATCAAGTCAAATATTCATTTATGAAAATGTGGTACCACAACTATCATTTTTCAAATAATACTATAAATCAATTCATTATTTCAATAATGGCATAATTTAATAATGATTTAAGAAAAATCATTATAACTGGCTTACTTACCTCACAACACTAATCCAAAAGCGTAAATCAGGTATAGGGATCTCTGGTACCTACAACATAATTTTTCAGATTTTTAAATTTCAATTTTTGGATGTCAAAGCGACTCCTATACTTAACCCAATCTAATCCTGGGCCCAACTTGGGGCTTGAATACCTCCAAATATAAAAGCCCAAATGGGGAAATAAAAATTCCTCGACAAACTAGGATCCATGCTGATCCCGACCATATTTTTTTTTTATTGGGCCGAGCCCAAATTGGGGCCCGAAAATTCAGCCCAAAGGGGCTAACTAGTGAGGCCGAACCGGCCCGGTCCCGATTTTCTTTTTTTTTTTCTCTTCCCTGCTTCACCCCTGGTTCACCGAACCCGGGGGGTGGGCTGGTGGCCGGCGGCCTAGGGCCGCCGCCCGGCCCCCTCCGAGGTCGGCGGCCCGCCGCCGACGGCCGGCCCCTTTCTCTTCCCTTTCTTCTTCTTTCTTTTCTTCTTCTCCCTTTTCTTCTCCTCTTTCGACCGTGTCTTTCGCGGCACGGCCACCACCGGGTCGGCCGGCCGGGACCTCACCGGACGCCGCCCGGCGCCGGTGAGGGCCACCGGCCGAGCCGGGCCGGCGAGCCGGCGGGCACGCCGCCGGGCCGGACCAACGCGGGAGCCGATTTGGCTCCCGCGGCGAGGGGAGGGCCATTCGGCCCTCTCCGTTGCTTCGAGCCCCGCCGGCGACCCGGCCGGCCACCGGCGGCCGGCCAGGACCCGCCGGACAGCCGCCGGCGCCGGCGGGGGTCGCCGACCAAGGCTCGAGCCGGCGGGCCGCGGAGCACGCCGCCGCCGGGCACGAACCCACGGTGAAGGAGGGCCGTGGGCGGCCCTCCCCCCTTCTTCCTTGCGGCGGCACGGCCGGCCACCCCCGGCCGGCGGGACCCCACCGGACGCCGCCCGGCGCCGGTGGGGGCTACGCCCAGGGGCCCGGGCCCGGCGAGCCGGCGGGCACGCCGCGGGCCCGAACCAAGCGCGGGAGCCTCGCTTGGCTCCCGCGTCGGGGAGGGCCTCCTGCGGCCCTCTCCCTCACTCTCCACGCTCTCTCTCTCTCCCTCTCCTCGCCGGTGACGGGGGGCTTGCGGACGGCGGACGAGGTGGCGGGGACGAGCGGAGGGTGACTCGGTGACGGTTCGCGACGAGCGAGGAAGAAGGGAGGAAGGAGATAGGGGGAGAGGCTTCGGTCGTCTCCCCTGCAATTTCTTTTCTTTTAACGAGGGGAGGGGCGAGAGCCCTCCCCGCACCTCCATGTGCTCGCGCGTGGGCGCGCGCGCGCGGCGCGCATGCGGCGCGCGCGTGTCGCGCACCCACGCCGCTTAATTATAAAAAATTTCTTAACGGGAGGGGGGGTTTACATCCTCCCCTCCTTATAAAAATTTCGGCCTCGAAATTAAAATACAACACGAATAAAATTTTTGAGGCCCGAAATAAAAATTACTAACTGTATTTTATCTATCCTTCTGATCAAAATACAACAGTAATTACACTTTTGTGCTTATATACAAATATCTATTCAGATACAAATAGATGAGGATATTTCTTTTTCACCTCCTCTTCAAGTTCCCACGTAGCTTCCCGTTCAGAATGATTACTCCACTGAACCTTAACATAGGGAATGCTACGTCGTCTCAGAACTTGGTCTTTATGGTCCACAATACGTATCGGATGCTCTTCGTATGTTAAATTCTTCTTTAGCAAAATGGGCTCCGCTTCTATGACATGACTGGGGTCAGAAATGTATTTCCTCAACATAGAGACATGAAATACATTATGTACCCCAGAGAGTGCAGGAGGTAGTGCGAGACTATAAGCCACTTCCCCCACTCTGCTCAAGATCTCAAATGGACCAACGTATCGTGGACTCAATTTTCCTTTAAGCCCAAACCTCATCACATCTTTGGTTGGTGAAACCCTTAAAAAGACATGGTCCCCAACCTGAAATTCGGCTCCCTTCTTCTAACATCGGCATAACTTTTTAACATCGGCTGCGAGCTACTCGGAGTCTCTCCTTAATCAGTGCACTTTTTCTCTTGTCTGTTGAATCGGCTCGAGCCCAACAATTTTCTTTCCCCCACATCATTCCAACACAAGGGAGATCTGCATTTTCTACCATACAAAGCTTCAAATGGAGCCATTTTGATGCGGCTTGGTAAGCTTGTTATTGTAAGCAAACTCCACCAAAGGTAGGTGGTTGTCCCAAGCACCACCCAAGTCCATTACACGGGCTCGCAACATGTCCTCTAAGATACGTATGGTCCTCTCGGATTGTCCATACGTACGGGGGTGAAAAGGCTGTCTTGAAATTCGGTTTGGTCCCCGAGCCCTATGAAGACTCTTCCAAAGCGGGACACAAACCTGGTATCCCGATCTGACACAATCGACTCGGGGACACCATGAAGTCTCACTATCTGCTCAATGTACATGGTGGCCAATCTCTCGCTTGAGACCCCAACTCTGAACGGCAGAAAATGGGCCGACTTGGTCAATCTATCAATAATAACCCAGACCGCATCATTGCTTCTGGGAGTTTTGGGTAAACCAGTCACAAAATCCATGGTGATCTTCTCCCATTTCCACTGAGGGATCATTAGAGACTGAAGAGGTCCCGCAGGCCTTTGATGTTCGGCCTTCACTTGTTGGCACACTAAGCACTTGGCCACATATTGAGCAATTTCCCTTTTCATTCCTTTCCACCAGAAATTTTCTCGTAGGTCTCTGTACATTTTGGTGCCTCCTGGGTGAACAGTATAGGGAGAATAATGAGCCTCCCTCAAAATTTCAGCCCTCAGATCTTCCACATTTGGCACACAGAGCCTAGTATTAAATCTCAGGGATCCATCCTCATTTATTACGAATTCATTACGAACCCCCGATTGCACATTTTGCCTTTATCTTTTGTAGTTCCAAGTCTTCTTTACGGAAAGACTTAATCTGTCAATCGGGGTTGGGTAGAAGTACAAGTGTTGCAAGAAGCCCATCAGATCGCTGTACTCGCAAACCAACCTCCAATTTTTCAAGGTCTCTACGAATATGAGGCTGAGAAGTAATTATGGAAGCTAACTCTGAGGAGGACTTTCTGCTTAAGGCATCAGCTACCACATTGGCCTTCCCTGGATGATAATGCAGGTTCAGGTCATAATCCTTTAATAGCTCCGACCACCTCCTACGCCTCAAGTTTAGCTCTTTTACGGGTGAAAATGTATTTTAGACTTTGATGGTCAGTATACACATCACAAGTCTCCCCATACAGATAATGCCGCCAAATTTTCAGTGCAAAGATTACGGCGGCTAACTCCAGGTCATGAGTAGGATAGTTCTGCTCATAAGGCTTCAGCTGCCTGGAGGCATAGGCTATCACCTTCCCTTCCTGCATCAGAACACCTCCCAATCCCTTTCGAGAGGCGTCAGTGAATAAAATATATCCTCCGGATATAGATGGAAGAGTAAGGATAGGGGGCGACACCGAGCGGCGCGAGTTCCTGGAAACTTTCCTCACACTCCTCGACCAAACAAACTTTGCTCGCTTTTGAGTTAAGCGAGTCGGAGGCAAAGCAATGCGAGAGAAGCCTTCCACGAATACGCGATAATAACCGGCCCGGCCCAAGAAGCTTCGACTTCGATACATTGGAAGGCCGACACCGGTTCACGACGGCCTCAATCTTCTTAGGGTCTCTTGATATACGAGTCTTTGGATACGATATGACCCAAGAAGGATATTTGGCTCATCCGAAGTCACATTTCGGACTTGGCATAAAGTTTCTTTTCCCGAAGAGTACGCAGAACAATCCTTAAGTGGTTTTCATGCTCCATATGACTTTTAGAATAAATCAAGATATCATCAATAAAGACCACTATAAAGGCGATCCGAGGTATGGTTTGAAGATTACGTGCATCAAGTCCATGAATCTTTGCGGGGGCATTAGTCAACCCAAACGGCATCACCAAGAACTCATAATGGCCGTACACAGTTCGAATGCGGTCTTAGAAACATCTTCGACCTTTATCTTGAGGCGATGGTACCACGATCGAAGATCAATTTTTGAGAATACACGAGCTCCTTGAAGGTGATCAAATAGATCATCAATCCTCGGCAAAGGGTACTTGTTCCGCCTTTGTTACCTTATTAATTTCTCGGTAATCAATGCGAGCCGAAGGCGCCATCCTTCTTTTTAACAAATAATCTTGGAGCACCCCAAGGAGAGACACTAGGTCTAATAAATCCTCGATCCGAAGCTCCTACCCGTAACCGACATTTTAACTCTTTTAACTCGGTACGGAGCCATACGGTAAGGAGCTTTGGATATAGGTCCGGTGCCGGGGGCTAAATCAACGGTGAACTCGACTTCACGATCCGGGGGTAATTCCGTCAATTCCTCAGGAAAGACATCGGGAAACTCTCGGAGCCCTTTGGAATATCTTCCAAGCTGATGTTCATCCTGTGAAGGTCCCTAACCATAGCAAGAAACCCACGACCACTTTTTCTCAAGTATTTCCCGGCTTGCGGAGTGACACTAATACGAGAAGCCGGATGTTCACGACTCCCACTAAAAGCTGAATTCGGGAAGATTAGGAATTTTAAAGATTACCCTTTTCTGAAACGATCAATAGAAGCATGATAGGAGGCCAACCAATCCATCCCTAGGATTACATCAAAGAATTTCGGTGGGAGGACTATCGGATCGGCGTTCAACCTCCTATCTTCCAAGTCAATCGGGCAAGATTTACACACTTTGAGTCTACCATTATGACATCTCCATTAGGAAATGCAATATGCAACTCTTGCTCTAGAGGAACGGGTGTCAATGATGCATTGTTGGCAAGAAAACTATCGGATATAAATGAATGTGTGGCACCGGATCAATTAAAGTTTGAGCATAAGTGTTGCCTACTTTAAACATACATGTCATAAAGATTAACTTAACTTAGATGTCATGCGGCATCATATGTTTTTCCTCTATCTACTACCATAATCCATGCATTATACCGGTATGAATGCAATAATTTTTAAGGAAATAATTTAATTTAACGGACATACTGTCACCACGGTGTTAGAGGCGGCGGCGTCCTGGCAGTGAGGGTAAAGACCCTCCCTTGGGTCTGAGGCTGCTGCGGCTCTTCCCCGATACGGAGGGGGCTGCCGATCCTTTCGGAGGGGACAGGTGGCCATTTTGTGGTCCATCTTCCCACAAATAAAGCAGGCACCAGTCAGCCTGCGACACTGCTTGCCCTGATGGGCCTTCCCGCAATGAGGACAACGGGTCTCCTTATCCTTCCGTCCTGAGGGAGCACGAAGGAAACCCTTCTTCTTCTTAGCACCCACGAAGGCGGCCGGAAAGGAGGTCCTCTCCTCTTCATCTGTTGCTCTCTCATCTCGCCGAATGGCGGTCATGTCCCTCTCGATGACCGAGGCCTTGCTCACCACTTCACTTGTAAGTGGGGAGCTCAAATGCGTGTTGCTGCCTCGGCCACAGGGTGCAGTCCCTCAGTGAATTTGGTGATCTTGGCTCTCTCGGTCATAACAAAATCTGGGGCAAATCTGGCCAATCGTCTGAACTCGGCTTCATAGTGGGCCACAGAAAGGTTCCTCTGCTCTAACCTCATAAACTCAGACTCCATCTGTCTGCGAACACTCTGGAAAATGCGGCGATAAAAGGCCTCCTTAAAATGTTCCCAAGAGATGGCCCGCCCTCAGTGCTGCTCCAACATCGACCACCAATCGTATGCCTCCCCCTCGGAGGAGGTAGGCGGCAAATACGATCCGCTCCTCCTCCGGCTACCAAGGGCCGTAAAGGCCTTCTCGATCTCTCTTATCCACCTCTCCGCATCAAGTGGGTCGGTGGATCCGGAGAAGGGAGGAGGGGCCAAGCTCTTAAACTCGGAGAAGCTACGACCCCCTCCTGCCCGGGGGCCGAGATGGAGCGGGGCCGAGTAGGGCGATCGAGGCCGGGCCGGGCTGGGTCGAGGAGTAGGAGAGGGCGGACGGAGTCGCGCGGAATAGCGAGCCGGATATAGCGAGCGGTATATCTTGAATCTGCTGTGCACATGGCACGAGCACCGAGTCACCCCCAAGAATGCCGGAGTAACTCGGCTGCGAGTACAACGTGGGTCGTTGCCAAGCTGGGGCAACGGAACCCGCATGCGAGTGAGGCTTCCGGGCCTCCCTGGCTGGTCGGGGTCACCGGCCAGAGTCCCCCTCATGTCGGCGATCCTTTGGTGCGACGATGCATTATGAAATCTGCCATGGTTAGATTCCAATCAAAATCATAATAAATCATCAAATCTCAAGTATTTATTTAAACAAGTCACTTGAATTTTTCTAATGTTATTACTCTCTTGATGTCATGTCAATATTTGGCCTAAAGTTAATCATGTGTTTGGCCCTAATGTCAAACCTTGCTACGATACCACTACTGTTGTCACGCCGGACCCGGTGGTGGTGGCCCGACGACGACCCGCCGCATGCCAGGCATGCAAGGCATCCAATACAATATCAATTATAAACAAGGAGAGTTAACCACTATATAATATACAAAGTTTAATCCTTCATATACAAATTATGTAATGTTGGGCAACAAACCAAAGTTCCAAAATTATTCCAAATGGGGTTACATATAACAAAATAAAATCGATTTACATCAAGAAACCCCCAATTACCCCTGTTGTTGCCCCTGATAATCCTGTGGCTCTGGAAAAACATTGTAAGATTTAATGAGTTTACACTCAGTAAGTAAGCCTACTATTACATATTATAGCCAAATAAGAATTTTTTTTTTTATCAAGTCAAATACATGTCATGCTTCCAATTTAAAAACATTTCGTCATATTATAGAACTGTACAAAACTCATATTCGAATAAATTGGAAGCAATTAATATGAAATAATATTTCAAAATACCATTTCAATTTCAAATCACTGTAAATCTCATTTCATACTAATGTCCCACGTCCACGTAATAACATCCTAAGGATGTAACCTCCCTGTACGCCCCCAGTGGAGGAAGGGTGCCGGAGTCAATTAGCATCTAATGCTATATCCTGTCACAGCACATCCCTAGGATGTGTGTTCTCCACATATTCCCCCTGTGGAGGTGGGTCCCGGAGTCATGTAACATGTAGTGTGGACCGTGACGACATATAATATCAACAATCACAAATAGCATTTATTCGCATAATAGCAAACATGTATCAATTTTCTTTTCATGTTTTACCAAAATTTGGTAATTTTCCATAATCATGTAATAACCAGATGCATGTATCAAATGCCAATTTAATTTACCAAAATTAACAATAATCAAGTCAAATATTCATTTACGAAAATGTGGTACCACAACTATCATTTTTCAAATAATACTATAAATCAATTCATTATTTCAATAATGGCATAATTTAATAATGATTTAAGAAAAATCATTATAACTGGCTTACTTACCTCACAACGCTAATCCAAAAGCGTAAATCAGCTGTAGGGATCTCTGGGTACCTACAACATAATTTTTCAGATTTTTAAATTTCAATTTTTGGATGTCAAAGCGGCTCATACTTAACCCAATCTAATCCTGGGCCCAACTTGGGGCTTGAATATCTCCAAATATAGAAGCCCAAATGGGGAAATAAAAATTCCCCGACAAACTAGGATCAACGCTGATCCCGACCATATTTTTCTTTTATTGGGCCGAGCCCAAATTGGGGCCCGAAAATTCAGCCCAAAGGGGCTAACTGGACTGGGCCGGACTGGGCCGAACCCGGCCCAGTCCCGGTATTTTTTTTTTTTTTTCTTCCCTGCTTCACCCCTGGTTCACCCGAACCAGGGGTGGCTGGTGGCCGGCGGCCTAGGGCCGCCGCCGCCCCTCCGGGGGTTGGCTGGCCGCCGCCCGGCCGGCCGGCCCGGCCGCCGGCGGCGGCCGGCCCTTTCTCTTCCCTTTCTTCTTCTTTCTTTTCTTCTTCTCCCTTTTCTTCTCCTCTTTCGACGCGCGCGTGCCGGCGGCACGGCCGGCCACCGTTGGCCGGCCGGACCTCACGGACGCCGCCCGGCGCCGGTGAGGGCCACCGGCCGAGCCCGGGCCGGCGAGCCGGCGGGCACGCCGCCGGGCCGGACCAACGCGGGAGCCGGTTTGGCTCCCGCGGCGGGGAGGGCCATTCGGCCCTCTCCCGTTGCTTCGAGCCACGCCGGCGACCCGGCCGGCCACCGGCGGCCGGCCGGACCCCGCCGGACGCGCCGGCGCCGGCGGGGGTCGCCGACCAAGGCTCGGGCCGGCGGGCCCGCGGGCACGCCGCCGGGCCTGAACCCACGGTGAAGGGAGGGCGGTGGAACGGCCCTCCCCCCTTCTTCCTTGCGGCGGCACGGCCGGCCACCCCCGGCCGGCCGGACCCCACCGGACGCCGCCCGGCGCCGGTGGGGGCTACGCCCAGAGCGGCTGGGCCGGCGGCGGCGGGCACGCCGCCGGGCCGGGCCAAGCGCGGGAGCCTCGCTTGGCTCCCGCGTCGAGAGGGGGCCTCTCGCGGCCCTCTCCCTCACTCTCACGCTCTCTCTCTCTCCCTCTCCTCGCCGGTGACGGGGGAGCACGGACGGCGACGAGGTGGCGGGGACGAGCGGAGGGCGACTCGGTGACGGGTTCGCGACGAGCAGGAAGAAGGGAGGAAGGAGATAGGGGGAGAGGCTTCTGGTCGTCTCCCCTGCAATTTTTTCTTTTCTTTTAACGAGGGAGGGGGCCCCCCCTCCCCTGCACCTCCATGTGCTCGCGCGTGTGCGCGCGCGCGCGCGCGCATGCCGCGCGCCGCGTGTCGCGCACCCACGCCGGCACTTAATTATCTAAAAAATTCTTAACGGGAGGGGGGGTTTACACAAATAGTGAGAAAAGCAATACCAATTATAAAAAGACATAAGCCAACAAAGAATAATATAGATCTTGAGAATCCTTTGCATCAAACTCTAGATCTTACGAGATTTTAAATTCCTTACTTTGATCCAGATTGAAGAGAAGGCTATATAAGATTGATCATTCATCTGATACAGTTTTAGTCCTTTTACATGAATGGTAGTTAGGAATGCTACAGGATGATAAGAGCTTTCCTTTCGCGCCATGCAACCACATGAAGCCTCGATAGCATGAGGATTATTGGACAAGCTTTCTTTGGGAAGTACCGACAAGGCCATTGTAATGGAGAAGCTCTTCGAAATTTGAAGTTGGCGGCAAACCTATAGTCAGAGGCATATAAATTCCATTGACGTAAGAAAAACCAAGGGTAGAAAATAAACAAATGGCCAATATTCTATTTAATCTGTCGAGTTTTTTCCCATGCCAAGATCTCTGGTATTTGGTCTTTTTATGCGACCAAGCTCGAAGGTTGAAGAAAACCATAAAATGGAGGTAAAAGGGCATAAAGTACCTCTAAATTCAAAATAAAGTGGAGGAGGCGGAGGTGAAGCTCTTATTCTCATTTAGCCTCCAGATAGACGTATCTTTTTCCCTAACGATAGAGATATATTTTTAAATGGAGGTTAGATAAAGAAGTGCCACTCTTCTGATAGCTAAATATTCATCAATAGAGGGTCTTGAAATAGTCATTTTCGTGCTAGCTTCTTCTGTTGTACAAATCATTACTAGAAGAGTTTATTGTCAGAAGTGAAAAGATTAGGGAGATAGAGACCTTAGGGACACATCTCATAGTCAAATCCAAGTATGTTTCTAGAAAAGGCACGTTATAATATTGGAACATGGAATTTCAGACCTTGTTACAAAACACTAGTAGGATAGAAGTGATGTCTTTACAGATGGAAGAACACCTTGTAGGAGGTTTCTCGCTCCCAAGGATAAAAGTTTGATCTTTCTATAGTTAATTTAAAAAAAATATGTTTTCTGCAATTGCTGATTATTTTTAATATATCTTCATTCTCATTTAGATAAAAAGAGCCATATTAAGTGAAGAGATTGCTCAGAGAACGCTTAGACCCCGTTCTTTTTTTAGATATACGAGCTTTTTCAAATGCAATTTTGCATTCAAGATTAGAAGCCTCAACCGAGACTCTCCAAAGAAATCTTCTAAGTTTATCAAATTTTGATGAACTAGTTGGGTGCTTTGAATAGAGAGATAAAGTAAAAGAGCCAGAAATTTGCAATGATAAAATTGATAGACATCTACCTCCAAATAATAGAAGTCTTCTTTTCCATCAAATTTAGCATGAACTTTTTTGAAGGAGAGATTTTCAATCAGAGCATCATTCTTTTTTGATCCTAAAAGAAAGATCAAGATACTGAGAAAAGTTTGCCAATTAGCAAAGGTTTCAACAGACTGTCATGTTTACCACAGAAGCTACAAAGATTTTGAATTAATGTCAATGAGCAAGGCCAAGGATTAATTTGAAGGAGTAGAGAATGATTTACGGCAAATTGCTAGCAATAAATTTCTTTTGCAACTGTGAAGATGAAGTGTATAGGCTTATTGTAAGATGTGAGTGCCTCCTTGATAAAAATGAGTACCAATGCTCTTGTGATTTGATGGTAGATGCTTTATGTAAAGATCTGCATGGTGGATTTTACCAAAAAAGAAAAAGACAACAAGATGAAAGAATTGCCTTGTCTTAAGCCAGTTTAGCAAAATAGCTAATTCCCTAGTTCATCATTGATATTCACCACGATTTTTGTGATAGAAGGCATGATTTTAAAGATGATCCTCCTTTTAGAGGAAAAATAGAACTTAGGTATAGTACCTTCTATCTTAGGTCCTTGGCATTTACGTATCTATCTCTCTCTACTTTAAAAATTTTAGCGTTTAATATGGTTAATTTTGAAAATTCTATCCACTTTAAAAATTCTTTAAGTTTGACACGAGTTAGAATACGCACTCTTGATGGCTCGATCAATACAAATGAAAATTCAAGCTAAATTATCAATGTGAGGCTTGATAGATGTACTTTTGATAGCGAGCTACATTTAAAATTTTATTTTAAGAGAACAATATGAATAGAGTGCCTAAATTTTATCAAAAAATAGAAGAGTACAAGGCCATGAATTCCAAATTCTAGAAGATTCAAGGAAATCTTTAACCCTTCAATAAATTAAGTATAGAGAGGTGGTAGGTGGTTAGTTGGCTTTAAAATTTCTTAAATATTGATAGAAGAGCCAAGTTGATACTAACTTTCTTAATAATAGAATATAATGGCGGAGCTATTCTTAAAAAATTAATTTAGAAGAGCAATAAGAAGAAACATGACAAGATAAATATTCGATCTTTTTAATAGCATCGAAAAGATCATAGAGGGCGATAGAGAAGTTTGATTCCATCCTTTTATGGAAGTTTTGATTCCATCCTTTTATGTAGTTAGTTTTAAAAATTTTAAAAGTTGACACTTTGGGAAGAGCCATAATAATACCGACATGCTTTCAAAGAAAAAGAAATTTATATCAAATATGAGGCATCTAATATGCTTATGTAAATATACCAATGCCTCATAGTTTACCCATAAGACTTTTAGCATATAAATGCATGATATAAAAATTCACGAACGGATACATTACCAGCATCGGTGTGTAATTTTAGCATCGTTTCCACGCGCTTAGAAGTCCTAACTTCCTTCACAATCACCATTAAATTTCAAAATTCTAGGCTCACGACATTTTAGACAAATTTGAATGATAGAAAAGACATACAAATAAATCCAAATAATTAGGTTTTTAAAGTGATGAATTACGTCCTTTTTCTTTTTTCATTTTCTTTTCCTCCTACGGAATATTTTAATGTACGAAGTTAAGATGTACAGCGAGTTGAACCAATCCATGCTGGGCATCTATCATTCTTGATGCAAAATTTCACTGGATGAACTGCTTCATCCATGCATTCATGTCATACTTCAAATTTAGTCGTACATTGGATGGAAAAGAAATCTCCATTATGTGCTTATAACTCAAGCCTACTTGCTACCCATTAATTTCTACTCAAGTTTTTGGGCCATATAGTTTCAGATCCGCTAGATGAAATATAGAGGGGCAGGCACTACAAATGGTATAAAGCGATTTGAGTGTAAAGTTGATAGTTTAGTAGTGAAGTCCCATCAAGCGTGCGTTTGCAAGTTGATGGCCATAGCAAACTGCGGAGTCACATTATTTTGATCTACTAATAAATTAATTAATTGACTCAAGCGGTTGAGTTTATACGTTACAAAAGATAAATTTAAAACAATTAGAAAGCAATAAAAGAATAAAACCAACTGTTTTGACCAATTCATCTACATGAATGCACTATAAATAAGAAGGCGAAATATAGAACATGTGCCCCTAAGCTATATAAAATGGCGCCCTTGAATAAGTACGTGCCTCATCGTCCTCATCGTAAGGCTTATCGTGTTAGTTTTCCTCTTGCTTTCTTTTAAATTTCCCCAGTCACCCCGTGAGACTTTGCCGTTCAATGGTGAAGCCTCTCCTAGGATCATCATCTCGGACAGATAGAATTTACCTCCAAAGATTTTTATAGGTGATTTCCCAATCTGCTCCATTCCTATCTTTTTCCTAAAATAAAAAGGAATTCGAGTAATCGTTCAGAAAGAGAGCTTTTCACTATGATAACACCTCTTGCTCCTGTGCTTTCATTTTATATGTATATATGAGCCTTCATTGAACTTTAGATATTGTTCAGCTGTATTGGAAGCGCCTACACGATCCTGCAAATTCCATTGGCTCTTTCAACATATGCAGGGAAATGCGGCAGTGTCATCTTCGCTGATTCGGTATGCCTTATCGGAATTCTTTGGCTTTCTTCTAAACGTTTCTTTCAGATTGCGTAATTTATGCGAATAATTCCATCACAATTAGTATAAGTTTTATCTCCTTAGAGCGATTTAAGAAGTCGTCATTCATCAACCTGAGATCAACATTTGGTTGAAGGTTGACATGTAGCCTCCCCTGGAGGATTTACATAATACATGATATCCACTTGATCTTCGTCTGCTAAAGTTATTGATTAACATAGATCATTTGATCTAAATTATTCACAAAATATGCTCGGATGCATGGAATAAATCCAGCAGAAGGAGGGTCAATCCATTCAGTTTGTCTAGGTATAGTTGTAAATAGGATATGAATTTTGCTACAAATGAAGCATCCATTGCATTCCATGCATTGCTTGAGTGGATGGATCAGCTATAAGCCTGGATGTCATATGATCAACTACAAATTAAGAAAGCTTCAAAACTCTATCAAAAATAATATTATTGTAAGGCACATATGTTGAGATATCATAAGATTTAGCCATACATGTGGATACATTATCCCAATGTAGTTTTCATAGCATTAGAGTTGGTCCTCAGCATGCCGGAAGTAATAATTTTTTAATAGTCATTCTAATGGTTTTAGAGACAAGCCTGGATATGCATATTAATGACAGGCTAGTTAACCGACAATCATTATTTGATCATTATTGTGTAACAACCATTCTTATAGCATCTTATGAAATCGTTTCCCTAGATGAAATGGTATTTTTGATGCAATTTTTTACAAGTTTCTTACAATATTTGTATCACATTGAGGAATAAAATTATTAAGTGAATGGTGATTTGAAAAGTCCCTTATTTATTGCCCTTATAGTGATCAATTTGCTAACAGTTAGTATATTAATATCAAATAATTTCAAAGCACTGCAAATATAAGCCTTCATCTCATAATATGAATAATCGGCTAAGGAGAAAAGCCTGTTTGGTACTCCATTTATTTTCGTTTTGTTTTAAACAATATTGAAAGAAAAAATTCTGCTCGTGGAACAACATGTATGATATTGAAGACCCTTATGCAATTGAGACATTGAAAATAGTTATATTTTTGGAAAGGCCATGTAAAATAACATTTAGAGTTCTAGGAAGCAAAGATTTGCTACTTTCTACAAAATGAATGAAAATAAGAATAAGGAATAGTAGAAGTGTTATGCAAATACCATCTCCATCAATCTTTACGTGGTGTTTCACTAATTCACAGAAAAACAGATGCATGGAAACAATAACGATGCCTACGCATAATGTTTTATGGCTTAAAATCCTTCATACAAATGCTGCATAAGAAAGCCTGAGCAGAAGAGGATAAAAGGAAGAATGTAAAAAAATCAACATATGTTGAAGTCCTCTGAAAACAATGCAACGTACTGGTTGAGCCAATTTTTTAACATAACCAGTAGAATCAGCCGACATAGGACCCACTCAATCTTTTCCAGGCCAGCAGTTAACTGGATCCATCTTTATAATTTTACAGGCTCAGTCAGGCTCCAAGGCCTAGCCCGTGCTCTCAGCCCTTGTGCTGAATCAGGATTTTGTATGAAATAAAACAACTCAAATGACCATTATCATACCATATTCTTGCTATGTATATGCTGTGGCTTTACTAGAAAGTGGTGATTGATTAAAATTTATGCCTAAATGAACAGGTGCTTTTTTCCTTACTACTTGCGACAGGAGTCGGGGCTGGCAGGGTTCGGCAATCGATTTTCAAAGATTCGTTCATTGACGAAAAAAAGATGGAAAAAGATTTCGATAAGTTCTTGCAGCAAACATCTCCGCTGTCATACTTTTGATCGCCGTTGCATGCATGGCGTGTCTCTCATATCAATGTATGCATTTTGATGTTCAAAAATTTAAGTCGATATTTTCATATTGTAATCGGTAATTCTGGAAAAATCTGTGGACTTCCAGTAATATAGCTCACTGTTTTCTACAGATGAAATGGGAAATACCATGGCTTCAGTTATCATTATCTATAATTATGCCATTATTGAAATAATGAATTGATTTATAGTATTATTTGAAAAATGATAGTTGTGGTACCACATTTTCATAAATGAATATTTGACTTGATTATTGTTAATTTTGGTAAATTAAATTGGCATTTGATACATGCATCTGGTTATTACATGATTATGGAAAATTACAAATTTTGGTAAAACATGAAAAGTAAATTGATACATGTTTGCTATTATGCGAATAAATGCTATTTGTGATTGTGATATTATATGTCGTCACGGTCCACACTACATGTTACATGACTCGGGACCCACCTCCCACGGGGAATATGTGGAGAACACACATCCCTAGGGATGTCTTGTGACGGAGATATAGCATTAGATGCTAATTGACTCGGCACCCTTCCTCCCTTGAGAGGCGTACGAGGGGAGGTTACATCCTTGGGATGTTATTACGTGGACGTGGGACATTAGTATGAAATGAGATTTACGGTGATTTGAAATTGAAATGGTATTTTGAAATATTATTTCATATTAATTGCTTCAATTTATTCGAATATGAGTTTTGTACAATTCTATAATATGACGAAATGTTTTTAAATTGGAAGCATGACATGTATTTGACTTGATAAAAAAAAATTCTTATTTGGCTATAATATGTAATAGTAGGCTTACTTGCGAGTGTAAACTCATTAAATCTTACAATGTTTTCCGAGCCACGGAATTATCGGGGGGCAACAACGGGGTAATTGGGGGTTTCTTGATGTAAATTGATTTTATTTTGTTATATGTAACCCCATTTGGAATAATTTTGGAACTTTGGTTTGTTGCCCAACATTACATAATTTGTATATGAAGGATTAAACTTTGTATATTATATAGTGGTTAACTCTCCTTGTTTATAATTGATATTGTATTGGATGCCTTGCATGCCTGGCATGCGGCGAAGTATGTCACAGGCCACCACACAGTGGGTCGGGCGTGACAGCTTGTAGTGGTATCAGAGCAAGGTTTGACATTAGGGCCAAACACATGATTAACTTTAGGCCAAATATTGACATGACATCAGGAGAGTAATAACATTAGAAAATTCAAGTGACTTGTTTAAATAAATACTTGAGATTTGATGATTTATTATGATATTGATTGGAATCTAACCATGGCAGATTTCATAATGCATCGTCGCACCAGTGATCAGCGACATGAGGGGGACTCTCGGTGGTGACCACTGACCGGCGGGGAGGCCGGAAGCCTCACCGGATGCGGGTTCCCGTTGCCCCGATTGGCAACGACCCACGGCGGCGCGGGCCGGGGTTACTCGGGCATTCTTAGGGTGACTCGGGCGGTTCGAGCCATGCGGCCGACGACGGGTCGGCGATATGCTTGCACGCGCTATATGCTCTCTATTCGCCGGACTCCGTGCGCCCCCTCCTACTCCTCGGACCCGGTAGGCCCGGCTCGATCGGTCTACTCGGCCGCTCCATCTCGGCCACACGGCGAGGGAGGGGTCGTAGCTTCTCGAGTTTAAGAGCTTGGCCCCTCCTCCCTTCTGCGGATCCGCGAGCCCACTTGATGCGGAGAGGTGGATAAGAGAGGTTGAGAAGGCCTTTACGGCCCTTGGTAGCCCGGAGGAGGAGCGGATCGGATTTGCCGCCTACCTCCTCCGGGGGGGAGGCATACGATTGGTGGGCGATGTTGGAGCGGCACTGCGGAGGGCGGGCCATCTCTTGGGAACATTTTAAGGAGGCCTTTTATCGCGGTATTTTCGGGAGTGTTCGGAGACGGATGGGTCGAGTTTATGAGGTTAGAGCGAGAGGAACCTTTACGTGGCCCGGTATGAAGCCGAGTTTAGACGATTGGCCGGATTTGCCCAGTTTTTGTTATGACGGGAAAGCCGAAGATCACCAAATTCAACGAGGGAGCGCACCGAGGTTGGGGCGGGCGGTCGATGCATTTGAGCTCCCCCACTTACGGTGAAGTGGTGAGCAAGGCTGCAGTCATTGAGAGGGACATGGCTGCCATTCGGCGGATGAGAGAGCGACGGATGAAGAGGAGAGGACCTCCTTCGGCGATCTTCGGGCGGGCTAAGAAGAAGAAGGGTTTTCCTTCGAGCTCCCTCGGGACGGAAGGATAAGGAGACCCGTTGTCCTCATTGCGGGAAGGCCCGTCGGGGCAAGCGGTGCGCGAGGGCTGATGCCTGCTTTATTTGTGGGAAGATGGACCACAAAATGGCCACTGTCCCCTCGAAAGGATCGGCGGCCCCCTCCGGATCGGGGGAAGAGCCGGCGGCGGCCCGGGACCCGAGGGAGGGTCTTTACCCTCACTCGGCGGGGACGCTGCTGCCTCCCCAGCCTTGTGGTGACAGTATGTACTGTTAAATTAAATTATTTCTTTAAAAATTATTGCATTCATACAGTATAATGCATGGATTATGGTAGTAGATAGAGGAAAAACATATGATCTGACATCTAAGTTAAGTTAATCTTTATGACGGTATGTTTAAAGTAGGCAACACTTATGCTCAAACTTTAATTGATCAAGATTGCCACACATTCATTTATATCGATAGTTTTCTTGCCAAAGAATGCATCATTGACACCGGATTCCTCTAGATGAAGAGTTGCATATTGCATTTCCTAATGGAGATGTCATAATGGTAGACTCGGTGTGTAAATCTTGCACGATTGACTTGGAAGATAGGAGGTTGAAACCTTGGTCGATAGATCTATACATTTTGAAATTCTTTGATGTAATCCTAGAGATGGATTGGTTGGCCTCCTATCATACTTCTATTGGCGTTTCGGAAAAAGTGTAATCTTTAAAATTCCTAATCTTCACCGAATTCGATTTCAGTGGGAGTCGGGAACATCAGCTTCGGTATTGAGTGTCGACTTTTAATTTGGGAAATGCTTGAGAAAAAGTAGTCGGGGGTTTCTTGCTATGGTTGGGGACCTTCGAGCATGATGAACACCGGTTGGAAGATATTCCCGGTGGCTCGAGAGTTTCCCGATGTCTTTAGGAGGAATTGACGAAATGCCCCAGGATCGTGAAGTCGAGTTCCACTTGTTGATTTAGCCCACCTTTGGACCTATATCCAAAGCTCCTTGCGAAGTATGGCTTGGTGAGTTAAAAGAGTTAAAATGTCGATTGCGGGAGCTTACGGATCGAGGATTTATTAGACCTAGTGTCTCTCCTTGGGGTGCTCCGGTATTATTTGTTAAAAAGAAGGATGGCGAGTCTTTATTCTTGCATTGATTACAGAAATTAATAAGGTAATGATGCGGAATAAGTACCCTTTGCTGGGGATTGATGATCTGGTGATGAGCTTCTAAAGAACTCGGAGTGACTACTCAAAAATTGATCTTCGATCGAGGTACCATACGACTCGAGATAAAGGCGAAGATGTTTCTAAGGCTGCATTCGGGGCAGAATGCAGCCATTATGAGTTCTTGGTGATGCGTTTGGGTTGACTAATGCCCCTATGACATTCATGGACTTGATGCACGGAAATCTTTAAACCATACCTGGATCGGTTTATAGTGGTCTTTATTGATGATATCTTGATTTATTCTAAAAATTGCTTATGGAGCATGAAAACCACTTAAGGATTGTTGCGAGACTCTTCGGGAAAAGAAACTTTATACCCCGAGCGCTGAGAAATGTGACTTACGGATGAGCCAAATATCCTTCTTGGGTCCTTATCGTATCAAAAGGCAGGTATATCGGTAGACCACTAAGAAGATTGAGGACGTCGTGAGCGTAATCGGCCTTCCGATGTATCATCGAAGTCGGAAAACTGCAGGGGTGGGCGGGTTATTATCGCAGTTGCGTGGAAGGCTTCTCTCGCATTGCTTGGCACATACGTAGCCGCTTAACTCCAAGCGAGCAAAAGTTTGTTTGGTCGAGAGGAGTGTGAGGAAAGTTTCCGGGGAACTCAGAAAAGCGAGCGCCCAAATTGACGACCCACATCCTTATAACTGCATCTATATCTGGAGGGATATATTTTATTCAACGACGCCTCTCGAAAGGGATTGGGAGGTGTTCGATGCGGAAGGGAAGGTGATAGCCTATGCCTCCGAGCGGTGAAGCCTTATGAGCGGAACTATCCTACTCATGACACGGAGTTAGCCGCGTAATCTTTGCCTTTGAGGGTGGCGGCATTGTACGTATGGGGAGACTTGTGATGTGTATACGGACCGTCAAAGTCTAAAATACATTTTCATGAGAAGGAAGCTAAACTTGAGGCGAGAGGAGGTGTTTGGAACGTAAAGGACTATGACACGAACACCCATTATCCTTCGGGGAAGGCCAATGTGGTAGGCGATGCCTTGGCCGAGGAAGTCCTCCTCGAGTTAGCTTCCATAATTACTTCTCGACCTCATATTCGTAGAGACCTTGAAAAATTGGAGGTTGGTTTGCGAGTACGGCAATGCGATGGGCTTCTTGTGACACTTGTGCTTGACCAACACGATTGACGAGGATTAAGTCTTCCCCGAGAAGAAGACTTGGAACTACAAAGAATAAAGGCGAGTGTGTCCAGCGGGGGTTGAGAATGAATTCGGAATAAATGAGGATGGATCCTGAGATTTAATACTGAGCTCTTGTGTGCCGAATGTGGAAGATACGAGGAAATTTTGAAATTTTGAGGGAGGCTCGTTATTCTCCCTATCTTGTTCACCCAAGGGAGGCACGAAAATGTACGAGAGACCTACGAGAAAATTTACGGTGGAAAGGAATGAAAAAAGAAATTGCTCGATATATGTTTAAGTACTTAGTGTGCCCCGGCCAGTGAAGGAGACGAACGTGAGCGCACTGCGGGACCTCTGCGGGTCTGCAATGATCCCTCGGTGGAAATGGGAGAAGATCACCATGGATTTTGTATTGGTTATCCAAAAACTCCCGAAGCGATGATGCGGTGCAGGTTGACTGTTGATAGATTGACCAAGTGAGCCCATTTCTGCCGATTCGAGTTGGGGTCTCGAGCGAGAGATTAGCCACCATGTAAACGTACGTGTGATAGTGAGACTTCGTAGGTGTCCCCGAGTCGGTGTGTCGGATCGGGATACCGAGTTTGTGTCCCGATTTTGGAAGAGTCTTCATAGGGCTGCGGGGACCAAAGCTGAATTTCGGCACGACTTTTCACCCCCGGACGGATGGACAATGCGAGAGGACCATACGGATCTTAGAGGACATGTTGCGAGCTTTGTGTAATGGACTTGGGTGGTGCTTGGGACAACCACCTACCTTTGGTGGAGTTTGCTTACAATAACGGTTACCAAGCCGGTATCAAAATGGCTCCATTTGAAGCTTTGTATGGTAGAAAATGCAATCTCCCTTGTGTTGGAATGATGTGGGGGAAAGAAAATTGTTGGGCCACGAGTGATTCGGCGGACGGTAGAAAAAGTGCGGTGATTAAGGAGAGACTCGAGTAGCTCGGAGCGAACGGAAAAGTTATGCGATGTTAGAAGAAGGGAGCTGGAATTTCGGGTTGGGGACCATGTCTTTTTAAGGGTTTCACCAACCAAAGATGTGATGAGGTTTGGGCTTAAAGGAAAATTGAGTCCACGATACGTTGGTCCATTTGAGATCTTGAGCGAGTGGGGGAAGTGGCTTATAGCCTCGCACTACCTCCTGCACTCTGCGGGGTACATAATGTATTCCATGTCTACATGTTGAGGAAATACATTTCGACCCCGATCATGTCATAGAAGCGGAGCCCATTTTGCTAAAGAAGAATTTGACATACGAAGAGCATCCGATACGTATTGTGGACCATAAAGACCAAGTTACGAGACGGACGTAGCATTCCACATGTTAAGGTTCAGTGGAGTAATCATTCTGAACGGGAGGCTACGTGGGAACTTGAAGAGGAGGTGAAAAAGAAATATCCTCATCTATTTGTATCTGAATAGATATTTGTATATAAGCACAAAAGTGTAATTACTGTTGTATTTTGATCAGAAAGATAGATAAATACAGTTAGTAATTTTTATTTCGGGCCTCAAAAATTTTATTCGTGTTGTACATTAATTTCGAGGCCGAAATTTTTATAAGGAGGGGAGGATGTAAACCCCCCCCCCCGTTAAGCAATTTTTTATAATTTAAGCGGCGTGGGTGCGCGACACGCGGCGCGCTGCATGCGCGCCAGCGCGCGCGCGCCCACGGGCGCGCACATGGAGGTGCAGGGGAGGGCTCAGCCCTCCCCTCGTTAAAAGAAAAGAAAATTACGGGGGAGAGGGCCGAAGCCCCTCCCCCTGTCTTCTTCCTCCCTTCTTCTGCTCGTCGCGAGCTCCGTCATCCGTGTCGCCCTCCGCTCGTCCCCGCCACCTCGCGCGCCGGGTCCGTGGCCCCCCCCGCGGCGAGGGAGAGGGAGAGAGAGAGAGCGTGAGAGTGAGGGAGAGGGGCCGCGGAGGCCCTCACGACGCGGGAGCCAGCGGGCTCCCGCGCTTGGTTCGGGCCGGCGGCGTGCCGCGCCGGCCTCGCCGGGCCCGGTCCTTGGGCGGTAGCCCCCACCGGCGGCGGGCGGCGTCCGTGGGGTCCGGCCGGCCGGGGGTGGCCGGCCGTGCCGCGGCAAGGAAGAAGGGGGGAGGGCGGTTCCACGGCCCTCCCTTCCTTGTGGGTTCGAGCCGGCGGCGTGCCGCGGGCCGCCGGGCTGAGCCTTGGTCGGCGACCCCGCCGGCGGGGGCGGCGTCCGGCGGGGTCGGCCGGCCGGCGGTGGCCGGCCGGGTCGCCGACGGGGCTCGAACGAAGGAGAGGGCGAATGGCCCTCCCTGCCCGCGGGGAGCCAAATCGGCTCCGCGTTGGTCGAGCCGGCGGCGTGCCGCCCGGCTCGCGGGCCGGGCTGCGGCGGTGGCCCTCACCGCGGCCGGGGCGGCGTCCGGTGGTCCGGCCGACCAACGGTGGCCGGCCGTGCCGCGGCGACACGGTGACGAAGAGGAGAAGAAAAGGAAGAAGAAGAAAAGAAAGAAGAAGAAAGGGAAGAGGAAAGGGCGGCCGGTCGTCGGCGGCCACCCGGCCCGGGGAGGCGGCGGCGGCCCTAGGCCGCCGGCCACCAGCCACCCCTGGTTCGGGTGAACCGGGGGTGAAGCGAGGAAGAAAAAAAAAAAAAGAAAAATCGGAAGGCGGGTTCGGCCCGATCCGGATTAAGCCCCTTTGGGCTGAATTTTTGGGCCCCAATTTGGGCTCGGCCCAATAAAAGAAAAATATGGTCGGGATCAGCGTTGATCCTAGTTTGTCGGGGAAATTTTTATTTCCCCATTTGGGCTTCTATATTTGGAGATATTCAAGCCCCAAGTTGGGCCCGAGATTAGATTGGGTTAAGTATAGGAGTCGGTTTGACATCCAAAAATTGAAATTTAAAAATCTGAAAAATTATGTTGTAGGTACCCGAGAGATCCCTACGGCTGATTTACGCTTTTGGATTAGCGTTGTGAGGTAAGTAAGCCGAGTTATAATGATTTTCTTAAATCATTATTAAATTATGCCATTATTGAAATAATGAATTGATTTATAGTATTATTTGAAAAATGATAGTTGTGGTACCACATTTTCATAAATGAATATTTGACTTGATTATTGTTAATTTTGGTAAATTAAATTGGCATTTGATACATGCATCTGTTATTACATGATTATGGAAAATTACCAAATTTTGGTAAAACATGAAAAGAAAATTGATACATGTTTGCTATTATGCGAATAAATGCTATTTGTGATTCTGATATTATATGACGTCACGGTCCACACTACATGTTACATGACTCGGGGCCCACCTCCACAGGGGAATATGTGGAGAACACACATCCTAGGGATGTGCTGTGATAGGATATAGCATTAGATGCTAATTGACTCCGGCACCCTTCCTCCACTGGGGGCGTACAGGGAGGTTACATCCTTGGGATGTTATTACGTGGACGTGGGACATTAGTATGAAATGAGATTTACGGTGATTTGAAATGAAATGAAATGGTATTTTGAAATATTATTTCATATTAATTGCTTCCAATTTATTCGAATATGAGTTTTGTACAATTCTATAATATGATGAAATGTTTTTAAATTGGAAGCATGACATGTATTTGACTTGATAAAAAATTCTTATTTGGCTATAATATGTAATAGTAGGCTTACTTGCGAGTGTAAACTCATTAAATCTTACAATGTTTTTCCGAGCCACGAGATTATCGGGGGCAACAACGGGGGTAATTGGGGGTTTCTTGATGTAAATCGATTTTATTTTGTTATATGTAACCCCATTTGGAATAATTTTGGAACTTTGGTTTGTTGCCCAACATTACATAATTTGTATATGAAGGATTAAACTTTGTATATTATATAGTTGTTAACTCTCCTTGTTTATAATTGATATTGTATTGGATGCCTTGCATGCTGA